>JAHWFP010033456.1:0-10263 GCA_023313725.1 Lithobius niger | reverse complement strand
TGGACATGTCATCAAGATCCAGGTTTACACATCCCGCTTTGAAAAGCGGCCATAGTTCGGCTTTGTGTTCATTTACTTCGGCCCAAGTTTCCTGTTATAGAAAAGACAAATAATTAGGGGGAACAAGTTAAAAATTCTTTAATATGCTGTGTCATTAATGTTAAATAGTACAGGCAAATGATACCAGCTTTAAGTATGTCATCATGTGTTAAAGTGGCACTAACACCGATTGAAATGCGAACGAAAATACCGTGGCGCCACCTAGCGGCAATGATATTGTTAATCTTTATAGCTTGGTTCCGGGTGCACGAAGACGAACCAAATTTTCACTCAATAGTTAAGGAAGCCGTGGCTTGATTGTTTCGTTAAAAGAAATGCCGTTATGCAT
This sequence comes from Lithobius niger, assembly GCA_023313725.1. Taxonomy (NCBI): domain Eukaryota; kingdom Metazoa; phylum Arthropoda; class Chilopoda; order Lithobiomorpha; family Lithobiidae; genus Lithobius; species Lithobius niger. The sequence continues at coordinate 9,875 of JAHWFP010033456.1, read as the reverse complement.
TCCTTCGCTTGGTGCAAGCAAGTGCTAGAAGGTAGATGTTGTCAGATTTCGTCTGCTCTCAATCGGTGATAGTGCCACTTAAAGGCTGTACTGAACCTGTCTTGCCAAACTTATATTTGCTGGTTAGTCTGATCAGTAAAACTTGGTTACCACTCAAAATACAGTGTTGCATATCAGTCGCTGATCAATAACCTGCGGGTTTCTGATTATATAAATATCGAAAAGTACAAACGTGTAAAGCCTGCAGATGCTTCAATTTTGCTTGATTTGGCTATATCCAAATAATCGATACACCCTAAGAGAAACATGTCTAAATTTGGGAGTTATTCAGCTTTACTGGTACAGATTATTGGTTCTTACGATTTCATCGGTAAGGAGTATGACAAAATCAGCACCAGTGATTAGTTGGGTAAGATCATTCTACATTATGGCCATTTTTTTTACAGATCGGCCTGGCATCAGTTCGACATGATGTCCAGAATATTACAGATGTCAGCCTAGGCTTTGCTGTGCAGCTTTCATGCCAAGCAGGTGTCACAGCCCTAAATTGACTATGCAACCTTAATTCACACTGGCAACCCTGCAAACACTATTGGCCTTGCTGGTAAACATTGGCACTCCAAATGGTGGCGTTATTAGCTAAGTTAAACTTACAGTAATGGAGATAACTAGGTATTCAACCAGTCCACCCTCATCCACACCAAACTATGATCATTGTTAAAGAATATACATAATACCACAAAAATGAACAAGGAATGTTCTAAATTCTCGGAGAAAACTATGTGTGTAACAAACAATATCACTATCCAGATAGTTTTCCACCATCCCAAAAAGCCAAAAACAACAATATCGAAGAGCCAGAAACACCCATAAAAACCATCATCATCCACTACCTACAGTCAGTATCTGAACCAATCCGCCGCATTCTCAGAGAAGCAAACATTCACACCAGATTTTCGACACCCCCTAACATCAAAACCTTCCTCAGACAGCCATCAAAACCCATTCCAACAGCCTTAAGATCCAACGTTGATTACAGGATTTCGTGCCTGAAATTCTCTACTACATACATTGGGTACACAAAACGCTTAGTCAAAATAAGAAATTCCGAACACAAAGCTGCTGTTCAACAGTTTGATTTAAATGATGGTCTGGCAGTACAACACGCTGACACCGGACATAAGCCCGATTTCGATAACACCAAAATTTTATTTTTCGAAAAGAACTTTTATGTAAGGCTCGTACTCGAATCAACTCACAATAGCCACACCACCACCACCACCATACAACCTAACTAAAGGTGCCTTTGGTCAAATCAAGGCTCTCCTTCCCGTCACCCACAAAACCATAGTAGCACGAAGCACCAAAACCGGCCCAATCACAACAGGGCCAATAAAGCAATAAAACTTCAAAAACCAAACGAACACTGCAGGCTCGAAGAAGCTTAGATGTAGTCCAAGTGTGTGTACCTGATATTGTGTAAATATTTTTGGCCTGAAGAAGATCCGTGATTTGGATTGAAATTTTGCCGAAGTTCATCAAAAATAGTTGAGTGAGTTGACATATTTATCCTTGAATGCTTCGCTCTCTAGACTTCTGGGATGAGGAAGTGAAGCCATCAATAACAGCGCATTGTGGCCATCCTGTAAAAAAATCAGCAATACACAGGATGGTTTTGTCAACGATGTGTTTTGGCTACCTTATCGATCAGTAGCTGCATCAGGGAAATGCTCGTCGACCAATTCTGTGACTTGTGACTCTGTGATACATCTTACAGGTGTTTCTCAACAATCTCTCTTGTGTGTTGCGCTACCTTAATGAACTCATTCAGGGCTACATCTTTCAACTGGCTCTTCAGATGGGCTGAATCAAATCGCAACCCCCTTCCTGTTGTAAATTTAAAGCATGGTGAAAAAAGCACAGTGCCATCGGCTCGACGCTTAATCAAGATATCTAATAAGGGAATTTCTCCATTTGCTTTCTTTTCACACGTGAATTGCAGCAGGTCTCTGTACTACCCATTCAAGCGACCTAACATCATCTCCAACTCCGTTCTTTTCACCACTGCCAACACATCATCCACATCTTTTTCACATTCGCAGACTTTTTAAGTATCCAAGACGTATCGGTCTTGGTGCCGTAGCACCATGTCTGCCTGTATCGGTGAGCTTAAGAAACCCATTGGAACACCTTTTGCTGCTCAGATGATACTTTAAACATCTTCAGTATAAGGTTGTGGCTCAGACTTGGGAATAGTTCGACTTCATCAAAGGAAACAACTCATCTTCATTCACCCACAGCTCTGCCAGTTCTGCAAACAGATCTTCAGTGTGTTTTATCCTACTCTCCGTTCGGACGTATCTTTTAAGCCTATCAGTCAAGATGTTAAGAGGCCCCTCCACCCCCCCCTCCTTCACAGATGTTATTAGTCTTAGAAGCATACCTACCTTACAGGTTTTCACCTAGGCAAAAAAAAAAAACAATTTTTCCGACAGTTTATATCGCCTTACCGAAAATGTATACTACCTTTACATGTCTTGCATTCAGTTCCGGATGCTCCTTATCAGTCTTGAGGTTTTTCACTCTCTAGATCCGGCCAGCTGCGCAACCCTACTGCGCATGCGTCATACGCAGCCCTCCTATAAAATCATTCGACCCAGGTCGGCCACCATCATTTTTCCTCTCAATATGTCATGGTGGTGACTCAAGAAGGGAGGTAGGGTGGGTTACAGGTAGTATATATTTTCGGTAAGGCGATGAAAACCAATTTTGACTGCCGGAAAAATAGGGGTTTTTAGTCGCCGGCACGAAAATATCTACTATCTGTAAATTTCTTGCATTTACAGTTGTCCTCGTCAATGTATAGTGGCGGCCACCACATGACGGGTTACTCCGGGTTGCAAGCTGGCTTCCCCCCAAAAGTTTAAGAAACTTCGCACTTTATTGAAAATGCACAGGAAATGTTGTCTTTCGTTGTATTCTGAGGGTGTGTGGAGGGTCACACTTACGTCTTCTGGAGGTCTTCGTTTCTTTTATTCAGTACTTACGACAACGATTCCACAGACAGCGTAGCTCATATACTTGTCTTGACATGTCCCGGAAGTAGTAACTTGTGAAGACAGTTTAGCTTCTCCATGATGCATCTTGAAAGGTTGTAGCAATGTAGACTTGACTGAGGGAATGCCCACAAAGTCGAAAGTGGCCCGAGTTTGAGTGCTGTGGCTAGGTGTTGTTCATGGCACAGTTGATGATTTGATCATCGTAGGCTTTGTGGATGACCTTGTTGATTCAACTTGTGATCGTTGTGGCCGAGGTCACGTTGGCTCCTTTGGAGAAAGGTCGGAGTAGGTGGATTCGGCCTCCTTGACACTCGTTGTCTGCTGTTCAATCAAAGTGCATACGTGGCCATGGATGGATGAATTTGAAGACATCAAAGACGACATTAAGATACAATAGCGGTGACAAAGAGACCTGGATGGTGTGGTTTGTCTCACGTCTATTCGTGTATGGTGAAGACGGAGTGACTCCGTCAGGATGCGGTCCTTGGCTGTGGCATATCATAGAAGTTGACTCTGTCGTAAATTGTTGAATTGTGACCCATGTCGTTGTCGGTGAGACGTCCAAGTTGCTCTGGGATGGTAGTGTTTAAGGAGCATTGGCTACAAAGTGCATGAGAACAGTGCATTATGCCATGAGGACAGGTCCCAGATGGAGTCGACGAAGACTTGTTCCGTTAGTGAGGTTGAAAAAGTTGGCGAGATCTCGCGGCGAATGACGACAGTTCATAGGAGCTGTGGTGTTCATGGTGAGGTTTTGAGGGCTGGCTAGTCCTGAAGAGTTTCAGATGGCCAGTGGTGAAGGACGAGTGATTGGAAGAATTGTCAACTTGGTCAAATGATCGGCGTTGATGACAGGTGGTGGTGGAGTAAGTATCGTGTGGGTAGATTGAGCCGTGATGAAAGATTTCTTTCGGTGAAAGTTTGGAGGAGTTTCTTTCGGTCGAAGGCTTATTTTGGCTGAGAACTTGGGGCCAACGAAGAGTTGTAAACCAATAGTAGTCTGTGTTTCGGGGCAGAAGCACAGAGAGACAACTACAGGCGGACGATCAACAGCAATTTCGACGTGACTGCCTAGCGTCAATTGGCTAGAGCTTCGGAGTTGATGGCATCAACCGGGAAGCTGCAGACGATGATGGGTAAGGCGCAGCAAGCATTGATGGGTAATAACTGCTCTTGAAGATCTGTGGATCATTTAAAGCTTGCAGCGAATCTTCGTTGGGGTCCAGCGGTTGATGTACAAATCACCAGACGTGTACGTCAACGAGATTCTTTGAGTGTAGATGCAGAGTCCAAATTGTCGTCGGGAAAAGAGACGAGCCGGTGTGCTTAATATTGGATGAGGGGTCAGCTGGGCAGCGAAAGGTTCGTTCCATGTTGACAAGTGGAAGGTTAGACCATTACTTCTTAGACGAGGTGGTGTGCGTGGTTTCATGCCTCCTTGATGAATCATTGTTCGAAGAAGAAACTCATTCCTGGACGTATGACTTGCTGTGAGAAGACGAGGGTGGTGCCAAAGTCAATAGTTTGTGCTTGCAGTTAAAAAAATCCTTGATGACACACAGTTCATGAGTCTATGAATTTCATAATCGGATAATTGCAGAGTTGCAGTGATCACGACCGAAGCATAAGAGGTTCAACGTGATGAGTACAACGAAAAATCCAATGGCTGTAGCCAGAGTTTAGTTGTTTTTCCTGGTTTGGTGTTGTCTCCAAGGCGGTGGTGAAGGTGATGGCGAGGCCAAAGAAGAGAACGAAAGAGACGATGAAGAAGGCGGCGAAGGACGGCGATGACCGCAAGGGGGTGTGGATGCCGGAGAGAGTAAAAATGCAGCCGAGGACGGAGGAAATGATAGCGAAGGAGATAGTCGGGTCACGATTGTTGCACCTTCAGGCGAAGGACTGGCTGATGGGGATGGAGTTTTTCGGATTATTATCGAGTCCAGCCGAGATGTGTAGGGAGAAGTGCCTTCGAAATCTTCTTTCGACGTAGGATGCTGGCGAAGGATCTTCTTTTGACGAAGGATGTGGGTGAAGGATCACCTGTCAGGCGAAGGATTTTCTTTCGATGAAGGATGCAGGCGAAGGATCGTCTTGCGGGCGAAGGATCGATCTTCGGGCTGAAGGAGAGAGAAGGGACGAAGGATGAGCAAACGAAGGATGGCAGAGATCTGACGATGCTGCCACGAAGAGTTTCGAGAGACAGCAGGCAGCGGCGGGTGAAGGTTTGCAGAAAAGTTAGCGGAGGATGAGCCCCTATAGCAGGCAGAAGAGCGTTGGCGTGAAGCTGCAGTTTTTGCAGGTAAGGAACTTGCAGTCCAAGAATGACGTAAGCCAAGTGCTGCAACGATGGTCGGCAAAGGAACAGATGGCCGTGAAGGATGAAGGTCTGAAGTGGCTGTGATGATGGTAAGAGAGGGACAGCAGGCAACGAAGGACGAAGGTCCGGAAGAGCTGTGATAAATGCAGGTGAGGGACAGCAGAGATCGAATAGTGAAGGCGAGAGACAGCAGGCAGTGAAGGACAAAGGTCCGAAGGAGCTGCGATGATGGCCGGTGAGGGACAGCAGGCAGTGAAGGGTGAAGGTCCACAGAAGCATCAATAAAAGCTGGTGACGAACAGCAGGCAGCAAAGGGTGAAGCTCCGATAGCGCTGCAATGGTGGTCGGTGAGAGACAGCAGGCAGCGAAGGGTGAAGGTCCACAGGAGCTGCAATGATAGCTGATGAGGGACAGCAGGCAGCAAAGGGTGAAGTTCCGAAACAGCTGCAATGGAGGTTGGCAAGGAGCAGCAGGCAGCGAACGACGAAGGTCCAAAAGAGCTGTGTTGAAAGTCGGTGAGGAACATCCGGGTAGTACTGGATGAAGATTAGCTGCGGATGAAGGTTGAAAATTGACAGTCACAGCGAAGGATGCATTCAAGAGGCTGTGACTCAGGCTGCAAGAAGCATCAGGTGAAGAAGGATGCAAGTCCGAAAGAGCTGCAACGATGGTGGGCGAGAAGCAGCAGGCTTCAATGTCTGGTGAAGAGCGGCAGACTGGTGGTAACGATGTGAGGCTTTCCGACAAACAATAAGTCAACGGCCGTGACGGATGTGGATTAAGGCAGTCGAAGTCAGAGATGGCAGCAATACTGGCTGGTGAGGGACAATAGTAGTATGATGGTGAATCAGGCAAAAATCGTTGGTGATAAGAGGCCTAAATGGCGGCAAAAAACCTTGTGACGACGCTCAGCAAGGTAGCGGTCGAAGGCAGCTTAGGGCTAGCAAGACCTTGAAGCAGCAGCAATGGTGTAATACATGAAAGTTTTCTTTGTGGAAAATTCGGTTTATCTGTGTAGAAAAAGCTTGCTCGGTTGCTGCATGGAAGGGTGAGGCCGATGATGGCTGGGGGTAAATCAGCGAAAAGCAGACGGGGAATTCAGCCGATTCGAACGCTGGTCATGACGGCAGGGCTTCACAGATTGTGTGGAAGCATCCTGTTATTTTTGAGCTTCTGGCAAAAGATTGAAGCGAAGGAACACCAAGGACACCATTTTGGATCAATGGGTGAAGGATCATCTTTTGAGCGAAGGATCTTCTTTCGAGTGAAGGATGTTCTTTTAAACGAAGGATCTTCTTTCAAACGAAGTATCTTCTTTCGACGAAAGATCTTACAAACGAAGGATCATCTTTCGAGTGAAGGATTCTCTTTCGAGTGAAGGATCTTCTTTCAAATGAAGGATCCTATCCGACGAAGGATCTTGAGGTGGAGGGTCTCACGGGCGAAGGATCTTTTGAGCGAAGGATGACTTGCTGAAGAGAGAGGAGGAGCGATCGTCTTCGACGAGAGCTTGAGGAAAAGAGGTGGCAGACAGCCTTGGCCAAATGCTTTTATACGAGAACTACGCATGACGCATGCACAGTGGGGTTGCGCAGCTGGCCGAATCTAGAGAGCGAAAAACCTCACGACTCATAAGGAGCATCCAGGAACTAAATGCAAGAAGTTTACAGGTAGTAGATATTTTCGTGACGGCAATTAAAAATGATAATTCTACCAGGGAGAGGTACTTACCTGCTGGAGAATTAAAGTTCACCAAGTGGAGAACGACGAATCTAAGTTATAAATTGGGATCTCTTCCACACCTACGGCATCTTGTCATATGTTACATTACCATTAATAAAAATGAAAATATTACGTCACATCCGCTATCTCCCCTCATTCCCCATCCCCTATGTCTAACCACTCGTTTGACACAGCCTCCGACTAGTACCTCTGCAGTGAGGTGGGAGGGAATAGTATGTAACACACATTCGTCGTTCTTCACTTGGAGAACTTCAATTCTCCTGCAGGTAAGCAATTTACCATGGTAGAATTATCATTTCTCCATCATGGCTAACTCCTCTCTGTGTTACAAACTGAGAGTATTAAAACACGAGCATACCCAATTGGGATTCTCACCCGCCAATCATCCTACAGGTATTCCGATGCCCCAGGCCACCCAGGTATCAGAGGCTGCTCAGCACCCTCATACAGGTCCCACAAAATAACTGGCCCTCGAGGCAACAGACAAGGGCCCGGCGTGAACCCTGCAGACAGCTCGAAGAACCCAGTGGCGCTCGACCACGCCGCCGTCACCATGATGGCCTTCTCTACCCCTTCTGAAACTGACTTCTGAGCACCATGGGATTGGCCTCAAGGATTATAGGGGGCTATTCAGTTCCAAGAAAATAGGTAGCATGGAGGTTGTTGGGGCAACATGAAGCACTTCACACTTGCTAGCATTAAACCACAAGCCATTGTGCAGGACCCAGTTACTGATCTGGTTAAGATCACCATGGATGATGACACAATCTTTAGTGTGAAGAGTTTGCTAGAACAATGTGCCATCAAGAGGCTACATAGAGATGTAACAAGGTCAGGAAGATCGTTGATAAACAGTAGGAAAAGCAGGGCGCCCAGAACTGTTCCCTGCGGAATACCATTGAAGACAAGGGCTCCAGTCTGCTCCACGTTCTTCGTAAACCACTCGTTGTTTACGACCACAGAGATAACTTCTAAGGCAATGTAGCAGGTTGCCAGTGGTACCATAGTTTTCGAGTTTTCTGAGAAAAAGACTGCAGGGAACAGTGTCGATAGCTTTTTGGATATTGAAGAGAATAACGTGACAGGGGATATGGTTATCAACAGCACTTGACAAGTAGCCAAAGAACTCAAGGAAACTGCATTGACAAGAGTACTCAGCACGGAAACCATGCTGTCTCCTACTGATGATACTGTTGGTTTCACAGTAGTTGTAGAGTTGATTTTTACCTAACTTTTCAAGGAGCTTTGCCACTCGAGATGTCATGCTGTTGGGTGATAACTTTTTGAGCTTTGGCGGTTGCCGGCCTTGAAGACAGGGATGATGTTGCAACGGCGGTTGCTACCACGGGAGGTGATCGCAGCACCCGCTGACAAGTGGTTTCACAGCTGCGGTGTTTTTATCGTACTTTTAGCTAGGTTGTGACTTTTAAAATCATAGCATAGCTTGTCTACGTACGGTCCCGGAGAGGGAATAGAGCATGTGAGCATGGGCTTTAAAGTTTAATAATTCTGGTCTACTGCTGCCACCACGGTGGGGGCTTAAGTTAATAGAGGCCTGGAGTTTAAATAATAAAAATAATGTCCTATGATTTAACTCTAGCTATTAATTTACAAGGAGTCCTACCGGCATTTCAACTCTCAGTTTAATGAACAGTCAATAAATGTTTCAAACAGTTACAAGTTTTGTGTTTAGAAAATTGGCAAGTCGATTTACATTAAATCAATTTCAGCATAAAACTCAAACGAGAGTTACAAAATTTTGATAAGAAATAGTTTGGTGATCGCAAAGAACTCTTGAGTTACATGAGTAAATCAGCCATAGTCATTACAAATGAGAGTCAATGGTCCTGTTCGTGCGGCGATTGTTGGTTACAGTGATTTTATCGTAACACACTTGTGTATTTTAAAATCGGGGAAACGAGATAAAAGAGTTCTGTTTGTGCAGAAAGCTAAAGATTTATACGGGCTTGAGTTTAGTGAAAACGGGAGATAATTTGGTACATTGGGGGAAACATGATGGTGAAAATAGACAGTTTTTTTTCTAAATAGGCTTAAATGGCCGGTCTAGCTATGTGGTTTTGTAGCAAAATTCATTCCCCCAGGTTTTTGATATTTGGACTTAGGGTAGCCTATCCAATTGCGGTTTTGGAGGCAGGCCTCCTTTACAATGTTGGCATTTTTTCAACTCTCAGGAACGACCACTTCATCACTACAACATCATACCACATCAAACGCATTTTCAAAGATTTTAACTTTGATGTTCACTTCACTCTACATCAACCAAGACTAAAAAGAACATTTTGCCGGCCCCCAGTCAGGCCGGCTAAAAATGGTTTCTTTTTGCCTAAAACATACTTAACCTGATAATTTTAGCATTACATTCCTCGAATGTGATGTTCCCCTGGGGTTTTTTTCTGGTGCACGGACGCCTGCTTGCATATCCCACTGCGCATGCGCGACGCAGCCCTTATAATAGTGAGAGCTTGTACGCTTTCTGCATTCATTTTTATCTCAATATGTCAGGCACTGACTCGAGAGGGGAGACAGGGTGGGAGTAAGGTTAAGTACGTTTTCGGCAAAAAGAAAACATTTTTAGCCGGCCTGGCTGGGGGCCGGCAAAATGTTCTTTCTTGTTTGCCAAAACATATTAACCTGATAATTTTAGCATTATCAGGTGACCTCGTTGAGACAGGTGGAGGACATCGCCTGGACGGGTGCACTGGGATGCAAGCAGGCTTTCCCCCTAAAAAACATTT
>JAHWFP010033439.1:0-11187 GCA_023313725.1 Lithobius niger | reverse complement strand
AGCTATGTCTAAACAACCAACTGCTACGACTACCTAGTCGCAACTGATACTCTGCACTCTTCTGCCACTTTTGAAATTGTAGAGGCACACTCTTTTAACACGCAATGCAACAGTGCTCTCTGTTATATATTACAAAAAGAATCGCTAGCTAACGCTCGCTCATTAGGAGCCGTTTGACTTCGCTGGAGGTCATTTCTTATTGTAACTCGCATGCCACTGACAGACAATTCCACACCAAAAAAATCAGTGATCCGTGTAGCATTCGTTTTTTGTAAGGATTCAGTTCCTCAACAAACAATTCTCTTTATCTCATTCGTGACATTTCACCAGCAAATGACGATGTAATGACGGCTCATGATTGTACATTGGGGGAAGGGCAGAACGGGGACCTAAAAGCCAAAGAAAAAAAGACTGTCCCCAGCTAAATTTCGGAGGTAAAATGTGGGGCCATTTAGGGCTTCCTCACCAGGGCTATTTGGTTTAATTCAGGCACTGCTCCAGAGCCGAACACCAAGAAGCACAACCACTCGTCACTTATAAACCACACTTTACCTGCATTTTCTTTTCTTTTTACACCTATTTTCAGAACTTTCACCACTTTAAGCATACCCCACCGGCACCAATGCTGTAGCCCATGGAAGGAAAAAATAACCATAGTACAGCACACACCTTGCCAGACACTCAACGAATTAATTAGACTAACTCAAGGATCTGTTAACATAGATGACCAAGCATTTTGTGCGGTTTGAATTTAACTTAGGCCTAAACACGGAACTAACTCGCACTCAAAGCTGATCATGTTTTACCAAACATTAGTCGAGAACCAGCTAATGGCGTAACGGAGACGCTGCAGATCGATTCTTGGTGTTTTATATGTTACTAATTCAGACTTATAGGTATTATCTAGACAATACCTCTAAGTCTGAATTAGTAACATTTAAAACACCAAGAATCGATCTGTAGTGTCTCCGTTACGCCATTAGCCGATAATTCAGACTTAGAGGTATTATCTAGACCGTTTTCTGATGTCAATATACTTTCTTAACTAATTCAGTATTTATCATTTATACTTTTTTGTACCTTTACGTACAATTTAATTTAAATATCCATAATGCAACTCCAACAGCATTTCCACCCGTTCGCAGCACGTACTTCCTTCCTGTGCGAGGCAACTAAGTCTTTCAGCCGTTCTCACACAAACAACACTGTTGGACCACACGACACCTATTATGGACCATCCTCCCAGAAGAAACTTTGACATTCCCAAGTTAACAGTCAACTTCGAAAAATTAGTTTCAACAATAGCCCAAAGGGGTTTTTTCTTTTTTTCGACGCAAAATCAGTTATTTAGAGCTTCCAAAATGCACTTAAACAATATCTGGATTAATTTCCAATTCTCCGCCACCTTTCTCATATTTTTACCTTTCCTACTTTTGGAGCAGAAGAGACACATATAAACAAACAAGCTTACCGATTGTGGGTTTTTAGTGATTAAGAAAAAAAAAGTAGTAACCATCACATTAAAATTTAAAATGTGTTGGTTTTAAGCCTTAGTTTTAGATTTTAGGTTTAATATTGTTAGCTTTTAGGCTTAATAAACCAGCCATTTTAAGTTTGGTAGTAGCAACTGACGCAGAACTGGATTCGGGAGTATCCTTATTCCGACGATTGATTTAAAACTTAATTTTCTGCTTTTAGACCTATTTTTTTACCTGCTGCTTTCATTTTGCCAGTAGCAGCTAACGAAAAATTTGATAGTAGGCCTGCTCAGTCATGCAGAACGGTGTTGATGCTATTTTAAACGAAGTTAAGTGAGCTGTTAAGGAAATCCTTTATTTTTACGATTGCGTGTGTTCCTGTAGAATTAAAATGCGACAGTGCAATGCTATCATTTCATTAAGTTACGCTGAGACAGCCTTTTTTCTGTAAGGAAGCAACGATCTTTTAATTCGCCATTGTTTTGATCTAAGTTTTGGTCACTGAATCAAATGGTGACACACTGAAAGATGGAAAAATCGTTGCAATAGTCTTCTCAACCTTTTCGGCTGTACAGAGAACTAAAAAATAACGTACTGTTATACGTAATAAACGTTATACGTATTAAACAGGGCTCTCCAAGTGTATGTTAGGCCATCACCACTTGTTTTAGCCCAATGCATACTTGGAGGTCCTACTGTCCAATTTCAGATTTATTCGTTTTTTTAGACGTTGTGTGGTCTCGTTTCTAGTTCTGCCTAGTTTGATTTATGTTCTGTTAGTATTGTATAACAGCAAGAATATATTCAATACTAAAATAATTTCATAGGTCATTTTTATTTCAAGTAATTTTTATTTTATTTTATATTTTTTTACATGCGAAAATGAGTTAGATCATAACTCAAAACGTTGATGGTTCTACTTATTCATGTTAACTTTTGGCTTTAAATTTCTAGTTACTGGTTGAAAGTGCTTCCTATTGTCAATATTGAATAATCAACTGACACCAACAACTCTACATTCCAGCTTTCATATTTGCAAATTGAGTTCCATAATAGTTTTAAAATTAGGAATTACAAGTTGAGTTAACAGATGAATATGAATTACATTGCAGATTATTAAACGGAACACGAAGACCAGTCCTTGTAGTGACTACATTGTAGCAATGGAATGTGTGACTAAATGTTTAACACGTAGCATTTTTTCTTTTGCAACAACAATTCAATGCAGGTAAGATCCTTTTTTTGTTCATTAAGAGCCATATCGTTCATTTCGCACACTTGTTTGGAGTTGAGCGATGCTTCATAAAGTTTATTTGAAGCCATGAGGAAACAAATGAACAGACTATTAGGATGTAACCTAATTACAGTTCTCACTGACAATTTGTTCAGTGCATTCGTTAGAATGTCTCAAGTTCATTAACAGAGGCTTTCTTTTTCTTTGAAAAGGTTTAGTATTTGCAGAAATTGCTCGCGTTGGTGGCTCAATTCGTGCTATTTCTTGCATCGTAAATGCAAAGGTTTGAAGACCTTACAGGTGTAAAATTTCTATGCAATCAGCAAGTTGAAATGATCCAATTCGAGTTGAGTTAAGTTTATTTCAGTACTGTATGCAATAGACGGACCTGACACCACAAGCACAGATGCCTGTGTGTGGTCTAAGAGTCGCAAACAAAAAAACGAAATATTTTCTTACAAAACAGAAATCAAGACATCAATTAATGTGGAAAACAGTGTTTCAGAAATCAAACAAAGCATGATTACGAACAAATTAATAAAAAGTGGAAAAAATGAACGTTCACGTTGCTGATACAAAGAGTAGTAGAGGAAATAGGGAAAATCAACCCTTTTTGAGCAGCCCTCCAGAAAACTCTTGCAGGTCAGCCATTTTACTCTACACCAATATGCATGTTTGTTTTAGGTTTTTTAATGGTGGTGTTGTTCGGTTGTCATTTTTCACCCGTATGCGTTTTTTTTATGGACGGGTTTTTTTGGGGGGAGGGGTTGTCTGTGAGACGAGTGGCTCTCTAGCGAATGGGTTGGTGGAAAAAGATGAAGAACCATGCTTTTGGCCCTTCCAAATTTTTTTTTCATAGTGGCAAAAAAAATTAGTCATATGTATCGTAAAACCGGATCTTTTTTTTGGATACATAACAACGTGTTCAGGTTTGGTGAGCACTAGCAATACAAACGGGGGGGGGGGATGTAACAAAATCATCCATGTTGTTACATCCGTACTGCAATTACATCTCTCCTACATTAGGTGTAACGGGGGTTTAAAAGAAGGGGATTAAGTATCTTGTTAAACATTTGGCAAGATACACTAGTCACCAAGTATCAATTATGCTACATAATAACAAATGAGAAAATATGACCACTTCTATACACTAATTCACAAGTTTGCTCATGTCAAAAAAGTTTTAAAATACATAACTAGTAAGTATTGATTTCTAACAATTCGACTTACCACAATACAGTTTAGTATACTATTCGCTCATAGTGTGAGGCGCAATAGACATCTCTGATTGTTAGTCTTCTCAGAAATAAACCCCTGAGAAGCAATAAAATCGGGTTTATTTGAGTGAAAATTATTACTTGTTCATCTAAAATCTGTTAAATTTGGAACATTGAAGTTAAAATTCGAGTTTACAACCTCAAAATTGTTCCCATCCATTGACATTCACTGAATTCGTGTTACGGTATCATTTTAGCTTTGTGTCATTAGCACAAAAAGCCAGAAATGCTTTTTCAAAAAAGCATTTCAAAAATCGTCAGAAGGTTTGAGCTTCGCTAACATTACTGAACTCTTGTGAACTCCTAGTTTAAATTTAAACAGATTATCCATAGCTTATTTTTTTCAAACAAAACTAAAATTCTCAAAATTACAGTAGGCCTCCCTTTATGCCTTTTTATTTAGTGAATCAGCAACGAGATCAGGTACCCTTTAAGCTTCATATCTAGCCTTGCAAAGTTACCAATAGCAAAGGCTATACGAGAAAGCCATTCGTTGGCGGTGTTTTGTTTCATAATCATTGATCCAATTTTACGTGACCAGATACAGTGCAGTGTTATAAATTTATTACGAAAAAATTATAATACTAACAAAAACAAGTTTTTGACTATTATTTATACATTCATTCATTAAATTGGCGAACATGCGATCTCTCATGGCTATTACCAAAAAAAGGTCATTAGTAATTTTTCACAAAAGAAGTACACAAATACACGAGTACAATACACTTACATGTATTTATTATGTGTGATGCCTACATACTACTTTAAATTTATGAGTGTTATGCTAAAAAAAATGCCCTTTTAGTAGCAACAAGACTTTTGATTCGTAAGTTCTGGGAACCTCGCCACAAAACATCAAAAGTGTTTCCTGTTACACCTCTGTACAAAAACTTAAATTTTCCTTGCACATACTGAAACCTATAGGCGCAGTTTTCAAACAATATTAGATTGTTTTTAATTTTAAGTGTTGTGGGAAGGATTACTAAGTTGTAGAAAACAAAATCTTATTCTAAAACCTATTTTAAAACCTCCTTATGTAAAAAATAAAACAAATAATTAAATAATATTTAGCTTGCATTATTTGAAGTGTTTTTGTTGAAAACGTTTTTTTCAAAATGGTAAGTGGAGACTGGAAACAGCCTTTATATGGGTTTGAATTTAGACCTGTGTGAGAAAGAAAAAATAGATTTTTAAGGGCAACAGATTTTCAGAATCAGAAAATATCATGGTGGTAGTTACTGACCTACTTTTGGGAATGTTCAAACACATTTTCAAAAGTAGGTCAGTAACTACCACCATGGTAATTCCCATAGCTTTCCCAGTTTCGTATTTGAGAAAACTAAAGTTTAATTTTCAAAAGAAGGTCGATGAAATATATACAGGGTGGTCCAAAAGTCGGGCCTACCTGAATATATCCTAAATGGTGTCAAATATCCTGAAAACAAGTCTATAGTAATAATGAGTAAACAGCGGGGATTCAGATGAGTGTAAAGACGATGACCTTGAAGACCTCCACCAAGGTCATCGCGTTGCTAACTTCTAAAGGAAGCACCGTAGACCATCAGTGCAAATTTGAAAGTTGTAGGTAATCATTAAAAACTGCCAACCCAAGAAATAGAATGGAAATCCATGTAGAAATGCCAGAGTTATGTGCAAAGTACCTTTTTTGCACTGAAACTTCACTGTAAGAGCTACTTGTCAAGCAGTGAAGCAAATGGAAAGGTTAGAAGGCAGTGACCAGCTAGCATCTCCGGTTGTACACAGTTATCCCAATGCTGTTTATTTCATGTTTGTTTGTTGTTTTACGGGTATTAGCCAGTTTTGTGTATTTCATTGCGTTAAATTTGAACAATGTTTCTGTCACCATTTTATTGTTCAGAACCAACGGGTGTGGTATGTGGTCATACATGTTATTAGTGGGTTCTAAACAAATAACATGGGCGTACATAACTGTAACGAACTTGTAAATAAATTAATTGTAAATAACTTTGTAAACAACTACAAAAGCTGCAAACTTGCAACTTGAAGGCTGTTTTCGTAACCTCTACTATCGAGTCAGAAATGGAGGATTAATTTTGACCAACAAAGAGGTGGGGGGTTAAGGGCCCAACTTGGACCATCACGTTTGTGTGGAATAAAAATAAGATGGAAATCAATCAAGAAGGTGCTCGAAATGGTGTCCCATCTCATTGCGGCATGCTTGTGCCCGTGACGTTGTGGAATGTAGTACTCATTTGAATGTTGCTGCTGGGATGGCTCTACATGTTGCACATATCCGTTCCTTTAGGTCTTCAGCTGTTGTTGTGGGGGTTTCATACACTTGGGCTTTAACGTGGCCCCACAGGAAAAAGTCCAGCGGAGTTAAATCTGGTGTTCGAGCAGGCCAAGCCGTTGGGCCAGCTCGACCGATCCCCCTGTGGGCTGGGGGTAGAATAAGCCCACCGTACCCCTGCGTGTCGTAGGAGGCGACTAAAAGGGAACCCAAGATCACGGTTTGCTAGTGTGCCAAGGGTCTGCGTGGCGGAGGGTTTTTAGTCCGTCTTGAACACTAGCAACCTCAACACTACGGTTTGCGAGTGCGCCTACGGTGTGTATGGCGGGCAGGTTTAACACCCGTCGCAAGCACTAGTCCGAAAGAGGTGAAGGGACATCCAGACAAACCGGGCCCGGGGTGGCTGCATAGAGGATGTTTGGCGGTTTGAATCCCCTTTTGGGTTTGATTCCGATTTGCCCATTCTGGCCACTGGGCTTTTCATCCTCATCCCCCAGCATGTTGGCCGTGTGCTGCAACCTAGTAATCCGTGGAGGCGGAGATCCTGGCTTTCGGGCTTTGGCTCCTTATTCCGGAGGACGGGTGGCCTGGGCGAGCCGGCCTAAGGTCAATCGGCTATGACTTTTCGGGTCCTGTCGTTGTGGGGAGGCGGCTTGTGCTGTATCCATCTGCATCACGGACCCGAACTGTTTGGGTTATCGAGGGAGGTGGTGTGTACGGCTTCCTTGGTGGCCTCGCCTCTCGGCATGCTTAGGCTGCCACCTCACCGAGATAGACGGCGGTGTTAGCTTCCTGGTGCAGGGCCCTGGATATGCGGCTTCCGGCCCTGCATCACCCGAGTGCCGCGCGGGGTTTTTCTTTTCTGGGGGGCGCACCGCCGCGACTTCTTTTTGCTCTCCATGGCAACTTCTTCTCCCCCCTCCCCCGCAAAAATTTCTTCCCCCCAAAATTCTTCCCCTCCTCGCCGCACTAGCAAGCGCCAGAGGAGGGAACCTGAGATGGTTGGGCCTGGTGCCCAGTTACTGGACATTAGTAAGAGTCGGGACGAAGTCCCGAAGTTCTTGGTGGTGACAGGCGAGGGCCGAGATGTTACACAACTCGGTCCGTTCGCTGTCCACAAAGCACTCAAAGGGATCTGTGGTTCCGATCCGAAGAGTGTCTCTCGGCTCCGTGCTGGGGGATACCTTGTGGAGGTTGCGGATGGGGCTCAGGCAAAGAGGCTTTTGAAGGCGGGTGCACTGGGGTTATGCCCGGTGCGTGTGGAGCCGCATCGTACCTTGAACAGCAGCAAGGGGGTCGTGACGTGCTTTGATTTGAGGGGTCTCAGCGATGAGGTCATCCTGGACGAACTCAAGTCACAAGGCGTTACGGCTGTGAAGCGTTTGACGCGGAAAGGTGAGAATGGTGCCCAGCCAACTGACACCTTTTTCCTGACCTTTGATACGCCAGTTGCACCGCAGCACATTACTGCCGGTTACCTGCGGTTGAAGGTCAGGACTTATGTTCCGAATCCAATGCGGTGTTTCCGCTGTCAACGCTTCGGCCACACCAGCGGCTCGTGTAAAGGTAAGCCTACCTGTGTTAGCTGTGCTCAGGCGGCCCATGAAGGCGCTGATTGTGCTGGCCCAGAGCAGTGCATCAACTGTGGTGGTCAGCACCAGGCCTCTTCGCGGGACTGCCGTGTTTATTTGGAGGAACGTCGTGTGCAGGAATTGAAGGTGAAGGACGGGCTTTCCTATTCGGAGGCCCGGAAGAAAGCTAAACTATCGGCAGCACCGATGACCAGATCTTTTGCACAGGTGTGCAGTGCGCCATTGCCTGGCCCAGTTAGTGAGTCTGCTGATTTAGCGGATTTGCGCGCTGAGCTCAGGTCTTTGACGAGGACGGTAGGCATGCTTGTTACTTTGTTGACCCAGCAACATCCATCTTTGCAGGGTCTTTTGGGTTCTTCCAAACCGGTTGATGCCTTGCCGTCGACAGCTCCTGTTCCTGTTACTGTAACTGTTCCTGTTCCTGTAACTGTTCCCAGGCAGGTTAAGGCTGTAGTTAAGCCTCCTCCTGCCCGGAGTGCACCACAGAAAGTGTCGAAGAAGGCTCCTGCTGGTATATCCTCAGCACCACCCGTGAGGAAGTTGCCACCAGGAGAGAAGGTGAAACAGTCGTCGAACAACCAGCTTGCTAAGGGGTCCATTGCGTCCCCTCCACAATTTGATCCTCCTTTACCCATGGAGCAGGGAGATATTTCCTGTTCCACTTCTCCTGGGCTTTTTCCTCCTTCCGAGGACAACTTCGTTCTGGACCTCACTCCGGCTTTTGATTCGGGGGAGGATTCAGATGTTTTCGGGTCGCCCAGGGGAGGAGTTGAGGAGGATGATTCAGTCTTAAGCCCGTCCTAATGCCTGCGCATTCCATCGTTCAGTGGAACTGCCAAAGTTATCGGACCCATGCAGAGGAGCTGCGGCTGCTTTTGTCGCATTGGCAACCTCTGTGCTGCTGCCTTCAGGAAACTTGCTTCAAGGCGTCGGATAATCCGGTTGTTAGGGGTTACTCTGTCTACCGTCTGGATGCAGACCCTGTGCCACGTGCACATGGTGGTGTTGCAGTGCTGGTTCAACACTCTCAGCCGCATGCCAGTGTGCCTCTGCACACTAGATTTCAGGCGGTAGCAGTTCGGGTTTCTTTTCAAATCGATATTACTGTCTGTTCGGTTTATTTACCGCCGGATGAGGTCTTTGGGGTTGGTGACCTGGAGGACCTGGTTCGCCAGCTTCCTGCCCCGTTTCTCCTGCTGGGCGACTTTAACAGCCACCACGTCCAGTGGGGAGGACCTAATACTGACAACAAGGGCAGGATCCTTGAGGAGTGGATGCAGAGGGGGTCCGTTTGCATCGTGGCCGATGGGGCCATGTCAGCGTGTTACCTGGCCACGGGCAATTGGTCAGCGGTGGACTTAGCCTTTTGCTCCCTTGCCGTCCCAGTTCACTTCACTTGGGCTGTCACTGCCGATCTGCATGGAAGCGATCACCTCCCCGTTGTGTTGTCCATGACACAAGGGGGTTCTGTGGCTTCCAGGCCAGCCCGGTGGGCGCTTAGACGTGCTGAATGGTCGGCCTTTGCTGAGGCTGCTGTATTTCAGCGTGCGGTTGGGGACTTTTCTGATGTGGATGAACTTTCAACTCATTTCGCTGACGTGGTCCTTGCTGCTGCTCGTGCTACTATCCCGCGTTCGTCCACACAGCCGCGGCGGGTTCCTGTTCCGTGGTGGACGCCTGCTTGCGGGCATGCTATTCGGGCCCGCCGGCGAGCGTTGCGTGCATTTACGGTCATCCCAACTACTGACAACTTTGTAGCCTTTAAGCGCTGTCGTGCCCGTGCCAGGTATGTCATCCGTGAGGCTAGACGTGCTTCGTGGACAGCTTATGTTTCGTCGATCACGCGCTCCACGCCTTCTCAGCAGGTGTGGCGGAAGGTGCGCCAGATCTCGGGGAGGAACGTGTCTTCCCCGGTTTCACAGCTGAAGGTGGCGAATTCCGTGATCTCTTCTGTGCCGGATATCGCCGACTGTCTTGCGTCTGCGTTTGCGCGGGTCTCGAGTGATAACCATTATGATCCTGGTTTCCTCAGAATAAAGCGTAGAGAAGAGGCTCACTCTCTAGACTTTCGCTCCGACGGGCTAGAGGAGTACAATTTACCGTTCACCAGGCAGGAATTTGTTTCAGCTTTGTCCAAGTCGCATGACTCCGCCCCAGGGCCTGATGATGTTCACTATCAGCTGTTGAAACATCTGCCTCTTGCCTCTCAGCAGTTCTTGCTGGAGATGTTCAACCGTGTGTGGGCAGAAGGCTCTGTTCCGGCAGCGTGGAGGACAGCAGTGGTCATCCCGATTGTGAAACCGGGCAAAGACCCTACTGCTCCTTCCAGTTATCGCCCAATCGCTCTGACTAGCTGTGTCTGTAAACTTATGGAACGGATGGTCAGTGAGAGGTTGGTCTGGGTGCTGGAATCACGCGGATTCTTATCTGCGTCCCAGTGTGGCTTTCGACGTTTTCGGTCAACCATCGATCATCTGGTTGCCCTTGAATCGGATGTGAGGGAGGCTTTCCGCCTGCGTCAACATCTGGTTCAGGTTTTCTTTGACTTGGAGAAGGCTTATGATACGACCTGGCGTTATGGGATTCTCCGTAATCTCTATAATTATGGCTTGAGGGGACAGATGCCACTGTTGCTTTCCGCTTACCTCTCCGGCCGTTCTTTTCGTGTTCGTGTCGGGGCGACTCTTTCCCGCCCGTTTGTCTTGGAGAATGGTGTACCTCAAGGGGGTGTTCTTAGTGTCATCTTGTTTGCTATTGGGATCAATCCCATTGCTCAGCAAGCTGCTGTTCCCCAGTCATTGTTTGTCGATGACTTCGGCCTGCGCTTTCGGGCAGCTCGCATGCAGACCTGCGAGCGGCAGCTACAACTGGCGATTAACAAAGTCCAGACCTGGGCGGTCAGTAATGGTTTCCGGTTTTCTCCGGACAAGACTGTGTGCATTCACTTTTGCCGCCAACGAACACTGCACCCAGATCCTTGCCTGTATTTGGGGCAGGCGCAGATTCCTGTTGTCCCACAGGCACGTTTCCTGGGTCTGGTGTTCGATTCCAGGTTATCTTGGCTTCCACACTTGCGCCAACTTAAAGACAAGTCTTTGCGGGCACTTAACATCTTGCGGGTTCTGTCGGGTACTTCATGGGGTGCCGATCGCACTGCCATGTTGCGCCTCTACAGAGCCCTTGTCCGCAGCAAACTTGATTATGCGTGCATGGTGTATGGTTCGGCTAGTGACTCGACTCTCCAGATGTTGGACACTGTGCATCACAGTGGCCTGCGTGTGGCGACTGGGGCATTTCGAACTTCTCCAGTGGTCAGCCTCTATGCTGAGGCCTC
>JAHWFP010033432.1:0-10325 GCA_023313725.1 Lithobius niger | reverse complement strand
CCCCCCCCCCCGTAAAATTCAAGTAAGGCGTTGCTCCTTACCGAACTTCCCTATGGGCACCACCTGTCAACTCGTTTTTAGTTTTAGCTACTCTGTACAAAAGCCCTTTTTACGCCCCTCAGTGTTGCCCTGAACTGCCAAAGGCTGTGAGCTCACGACTTCTCTTACCAGTGGTGTGCATGCGAGGCGAGAAGGAAAGCAACCAGAACGATCAGAGAACGTTTAACTTATACCGTACGCAACAATTTTGCTGCCAAAACGAAGGGGTAAAGAACACCGCTTATTAAACTTTGCTTTCCAGCTGACTGGATGATAGCAATGCTTAAACAGTATTCATGGAAATACTTTACCATGGCTTCTGCTGGGCACGTGACAAACTTCCATGGAAACGAACATTTGTAGCGAAAATATATCCGAGTTTGCAAACTGGAAATTGAAGGAAAACGTTTCCGATTCACAGTGATTTCTTTCTACCTTACAGGGCTCCGACTACGATCCCCCCCCAAAAAAAATTAATAAATAAAATAACGACAGGAGGGCTCCGTATCAACAAAATATTATTTTGAAATACGTGAAGTGAATTCGTACGAAAATTGCACCACGAAGTTGCAAGAAACCGTTTCCTATTCAACTTTTCAAGCCAGCATGATAGCTTACAGGGCTTCGCCGCGATCTATCGCCCTCCCTCCTACCCACACTACAGGAAGCCCCAATTTAGAAATAAAATTATTTTTTTCGAAAAATTTGAAATGAATCTCTTAATTTTTAGGAAAACGTTTCAAATTTACGAAGATTTAAGGCAATTCCCACCCACCCCTCCCCCGCCAGGTGCCTAGAGGCCACTGCATTATATTCCCGGGGAAGCCTGACCTCACCCAATGTGACCCATAATGGGTAGGGGTGGAGTTATTAAATCCACGGCGCCTACCTCTTGCATTAAACAGGATTGTATACATCCTGGAATGTATCGTGGCACAGTAATAAATAAATACTACCTTTTTATTAATTCCGTTATCTCGAGTAAAGGGTTTTGATGAAGTTGAACACAGCTGTAAGAAGGGAAAGCGTCATATTACGACCGGATTGTCGTCCAGAATTTAGGTGCTTTATTAATACAGTTTCGATTGTAAATAAACAGTCGTAGATTGCATTGAGTAGGCTATTGTGCCGCTACGTTGCGATATTATGGAGCGTATTGCAGGAAAACGGCAAAAGAAATAATAAAAATCACACTTGCTACTGGGACGTGAAACATACCAGATCCCCATCGACGGGTAAATCTTAAATTTAAAACACTCCTTCGTTTTAAATTAAACGAACCAAATGTTGACTAAGCTAAAAACCGCATCGAACAGTGAGGCCGCCATGTTGAAACGCAGCGCCACAGCGGAGGATTCCGGGCTAGATGGGAGCGATTGTTGTGGACGAGTCTGAGTGGATGGGGCTTTTACGCCTCGTATGACGTTTTAGGTGCGCTTGATGGGGATTCGGGCGCGATTGATGTGGAGAATGAAAGCACTTGTTGTGGGACGAAACTGCTTGTTGAGGGAGGTTGGTAGGCCTGGTTAGGCCGTACCATTCTTAATTTACTTCCTACGGCCCTGCACAAACTTCCTGATGTTCACACGTCATCCGCCCTAGGCAGAGGATCGCAAAACAGGGGTCGATTCAGAAACTGTGGCCGAAGTTTCAGCCGGACACGACAAGACACGAAGAGTCCACGACACAATAACGAATCAAAAACTGATTTCAAATGTTATGGCTACAATGGAAATGGACACTATGTACGAGACTGTCCAAGTGGAAGACGGAGTCAGCCTGACCGCCAGAATGTGAATACAGTTTGACAACGTCAGAGAGGAAGATGGAATATGGACGCAGAAGCACTGTTTGCCGAAGCCCTTGTTACAGCAGCAACAGATAGTGAGTGGACGCTATACACTGCCTCAATTCATCATTTTTGCAACCAACGAGCATAATTCTCAAATTATCAATCAAGTACCATAAGCCCTGCAGTTTTAGGAGAAGGGACATCCAAAAATTACAGCATGGGAGAAGTACGTTGGCAGTGGCAAATGGAGATAGACACGACAATAACTTTCTGCACGTTATATGTACGCACCAAACATGAGACGGAACCTCATATCTGGGTTGAAGCTCTTCAAGAAAGGACATAGTATTTCTACCAACCATGAAGTTCTAGTCGTGCATACCG
Organism: Lithobius niger; assembly: GCA_023313725.1. Lineage (NCBI taxonomy): Eukaryota > Metazoa > Arthropoda > Chilopoda > Lithobiomorpha > Lithobiidae > Lithobius > Lithobius niger. Next base: position 8,110 of record JAHWFP010033432.1, on the reverse strand, counting down.
CAAAAGCAAAACTGTACCTGAGAGCACCTATGGATGGATGGTTCTTCATTGTAAGAGGACGAGTAGTATCAGAGTCAACTAATAATAAGAACATTAGTGAAACCAAAGAACCATCAAACATTTTGGGAAAGGAGCATATACAACGGCAGCGAAGAAGGAAGAAGTTCACTGCCCAACCATAGCAAACCAGAAGATAAAAAGTCACGAAGCAGGAAGCCACGATCCTACTCCGAAACGAACAGACACTATCGTTTGGCATGAGAGACTCGGACATATGAGTATCCCAGTCACGAAAAAGATGGAACACGACGGGAAAGTAAGAGGGATAACATCACTGTCAAAGACAATCCAACACGTGAATCATGTCGACTTGGCAAATCAACCGGGGCACAACATGTAGTCCTAAATGAAAGGAGTGCCAAAGAAAAGCTAGTTTTAGTCCACGCTGACGTATGGGGACCAGCTCCCGTTATATCAGATAGTGGAGCACGATACTTCATATCGTTCATTCACGATTACTGATGGAAGTGTTTCGTGTACTATGAAGACCAAGGACCAAGACCTGGAAAAATCCCAAACCTTCTTAGTGCAGACCAACAGGGAAACTAGCAGAAAGGTCAGAAGACTCAGAACTGACAATGGTATGGAATTCTGCAGTAAAGCATTCCAAGAACTCAGGAAATTGGGGATCCGTGCCGAACGGACAAATGCGTATAGCCCCGAGATGAACGGTGTGGCCCACAGGCTCAACCATACACTCCTTGACTCTGTTCGCACAATGTTGGTATCAGCGAAGCTGTTTGGCGAATGGTTGGCGGAGCTGGTAATAACAGCGGCCCATGTGCAGAACAAGACAGCACATTCAGGTATAAATGGAGAAATACTGGATGCCCTTTACTACGAACGTCTACCCATTACAGTAACCTACTTACGGAAGATAGGCTCACTGTGTTTCACTCACGATGAGCGACGTCCACGTACAAAGCTTCACCCACATGCACGACTTGGCATCCTGATAGGATATGTTTTCACACAAGTGGATACAGGGTTTGGTGTCCTGATGGACTGACGAAAAACAAATTGAGACAGATGCCCTGTGAAACGCCAAGAAGAATGGATGTGTTGACTTCACATTGGAAGACACATCTTATAGCTTACCTGCAGAACCGAGTATACAGTAAAAGAAAGTGATCCAGAACGACCCAGAAGTCCAGTCATTGAAGATAGAACACAAGAAGAAGCACCAGTGACTCGTGAACCAGCTGGGTCAGTTCCGGAGCAAGTAATCAAACCAGCGCAAGGATGGGAAAGGATCACCGCTATATGACAGTCAGGAGTAGAGAAGGGACGAGCTTATATTTATTACAGCTATCAAGGCGGTCCACGACAAAGGTCTATGACAGATGTTGGAAGATTCTGTATTGTAAAACAACTGCCCTGTAATATCAACAGATACGACTTTAGCGGCAGGAACAAGATACCAGCAAAGGGAGACCCAGTGGAAGAAAATAAAGAAACATTGCCTGAAGGCGCAGATGCCCAAGAACTGCATGTTGTGATGGACGAACCATCTCCTTCTGGTACATCCGGCCAACGGAGAACCAGTCAATCATCCGAAAATTATGAAAGTGGTCATGATGATAATTCTGACGATGGATTTCGTGATTTCCATGCAGAGGCATTTTGTGCCGAAGTTCCAATAGCTTCCATTTATCACGAAGCTAAAAGTTCACCTCAGGCGGAAAAATGGAAAGCCACCATGGATGAAGAAATGAAGACTCTGAGGGAAAGAAAAGTGTACACAGGGGTGACGAAGCCCCAGAACAAGAAAATAATCGGATCAAGATGGGTGTATGTTGTCAAGCAAGACACAAAAGAGAAGACTACACGTTACAGAGCCCGTCTGGTAGCCCAAGGTAACATTCAGAAGAAAACTTTGACTTCTTTGAAACTTATTCTCCGGTGACTGCGTTCACCTTAGTTCGATTCTTCTTTGCGCTGTTGATAATTTGTAGAGGATGGCTTAGTTACCATCTTGACGTTAAATGCGCGTACCTTTACGGTACTTTAGAAGAAGAGACTTACCTTCAACCAGCCCCCCGGTTACAGAAAGTCACCAAATGAAGCATGGAGGATTCACAAAGCCCTTCATGAACTACATCAATCGGGGAGGAGGTGGTTCCAGGAGCTCGACTCCACATTTACAAGTCTAGGATTCTCAAAAGTCTTATCCAATAATTGCATTTATACTTACAAGAAGAGGGCAATCGTTCTTGTGTATGTTGACGATCTTGCCATATTCGCAAAAGACCAGAAGACCTTAGAAGAGGTAAAAAGATTAGTCACCAGGACATAAGAAGTGAAAGACCTTGGTGAAATGAAGAGGATCCTCGGCGTCGAATTTGAGAAAAGAAACGGTCATTGGATTATGCATCAGAGAACGTACATTGAAGGCCTGACAAAACACTTCAAGCTGCAAGACACACAAAATGTTTCAGTCCCAATGGATGCCGGAGTCGTCCTGAAATCAGGAAGGGAAAACGAGATAGCGGTGGTGGACCCTATAATGTACAGATCCTTAATTGGTGCCCTGATGTTTTTAGCAACACAAACAAGCCCGGACATTCTATTTGCTGCGGTATCCCTGTCACAGTTTAACACGAGGCCGACCAGTGACCACTGGCAAATGCTGCAGCGAGTCCTCATTTATACACATAAGACCGGAAAAACCTAAGTCTAGATAGCAAACAAGTATCCAGGACAAGAACATTGAAATTCTACACTGACAGTTCGTGGGCCACGAACGTCGACAACAGGAAGTCATGGTCGGGTGCATAGGTTTCTTGGCGAGTCTTCCAATAACATGGAGGGTCCAAAAACAACGCTGCATAGCGTTGTCCAACATGGAGGCTGAATTCGTTGGAGTGTCTTCAGCTGTAATGGAGATAAAGTGGCTAACGGCGATCTGCCAAGAATTGGACTGGTTACAAGTACACCTACCAGCAGTGCTATATTGCGATAACCAGGCAGCCATCGCTTTCTCAAAGAATCATATGGAACACATGAACTCGACATCAGGTACAAGTTCGTATGGGACGCGGTGAACAATGATATGTGCGTGCTACAATATGTTCCTACGAAAGCCAATTTAGCGAACGTGTTTACCAAACCGCTGCCATGCACTGCATTTGGACGTTTTAGAAGTTCATTTATGTCATGAACAATTCAGTGTCATGTGTGTGCATGGTACAATTGTTAATCACTTCTTTTTTCAGGAACTGCCCAATGATAATGAAATGAGGATTAGCCAATAAGTGGTGGTTGTGTTTTGCTATGTATTGCCAAATCCTCTAAGAAAAACCCCTAAATTGTCCCTCATCCTTTCTCCCCTTAATATTTCCTCAAACCTTTTTTCCATTTGTCCTAAAGCCTGGATTTAGCCCTTGTATGAGAAACACGGGAATATTCCATGCGGTGCCAGAAGCTAAGCCTTTTTCAAGTTGGCTCCCAGTTGTGTTTGGAAACCTGTTCCTGTTTTGTCTCAGTGGGCATTTCTTCATGCCTGCTGGTCTCTCTTGCAAGATATTGTTGATCTTACAGATGGTAGCCATTTTTGTGAGTGTGATGGACATGTATCTTAATTGTACTATCAGACTTTCTACAGGAATTATGAATTTGTCAATTATGAAGAAGTTATTTGTGTTTTTGATTGGATGGAGTAACCAGAGAATAAACTGGTGAATATCTAGAAAGGGTTGAGTTGAACTTTCTTACTAGTAAGATGCCACCATGATTGATAGAGCTATAGGCCTATATTGCAATGTACCAAGTCCTAAAAACCGTTTAGTCAGGCCAGTATCAACTGCGTACTCTTCTACTATATTTTCAGTTGTGGTCTTGTATTTAAAACTTAGCTACAGCCAAAATAACAGTCTCGACACAAAAACCCCATGGCACTCGCGCTATGCAGTTTTTGTAACGAGCCCTGTGCTTTGGAGATACTAGCTGGTTTAAGCAGTGTAGGCTTGTCTGAGAGGCTTTCACTCTACAGGACAAACGACTCACAGTTTGGTTTCCTAACGTCTTTACTGCACACTTTCCTAACAAGTCATGCTTGAACCTTCGTGCTCCTGTGGTCACTGGCTTCTTAGAAACCAACCAACCACTATATTCACGCGCTCACAAGCAGACGCTGCCGCTTACGATAACACTGGGAGGTATGCGCCCAAAGCAAGCAGTGGTGGCTTGCACACCCTCACACTTGTATGTGTACAAGGCGCTTCGCATTGTATGTGCCCAATTAATTTATTGTCTGTCCATTTTATGCTCGTGTAAATATTGGCTTCCGGCCTCCTTTTCTTTCAGGTTTTCCCACTCGGTTCTCCTTTCGAGAAAACCGGGTTTTACCCCTAAAAATAGTTTTTACTTATCCTAAAATACTTGATAATTCGATTGTTGAAAACAGATTGTTATGCACATTTTCAGAAACAAAATACTGTACCAGTATTCTTGCAAATTTTCAACAGACCGACGACGTCTGTCTTCATCAGGCCTAACCTACACAACTCAAACTTTTGTCAACTACATCGCCACCGTGGAAATCAGCGTTTGAAATATGCGCTCGTGCATGGTGTGGCCTTGTATATTTATCGTGCTGGTTCATTCACTGCTTCGTGAGTCGCTTGGAAAATTCATCTCTAAGGAGGAAACAAATTCCCAGATTGGATGGGCCTTGAGTGTTCATCAAAACGGCGCCATTTTTAACATGTTGCTGGATTGCAAGGGATTCCAGTCCCTTCAAGTACTTATCATATGGGACATTTATTTTTAGAAGTGTGGTAGTTCTTCCCCAGCCAATCTCATGCTTTGTCATCATGTGATGGGTAGCGATGCTGTTGCTATACACTTCATTCCTCGTGTCATCGATATGCTGTTCTGCCCTCATTCGGACGCCCTTCCTAGTCTCACCTATTTTGTTTCTGAAAATGCGTAATAATCTGTTTTCAACAATCGAATTATCAAGAATGACAAACTTTCAGAGTAGAAGCCGTTACAGAATTTTCAACCTAAAATAATACTTACCTGTATTTTATGCTTTCCATGTTTGGAAATGCTATTCGTCCCAACCTTAAACTTTATGCCCTCCTGGTTCATGTCCCCACGCTCCCTGGAGCCCATGGCTACAACACCCGAGCTCCGCAACTCCCTCATAGTTTGTCTTCCCAACTCTAAAGGTGGTTCGACGTGGGAGGCAGGAGGGTTCCTACAGGTAAGTATTTTAGGATAAGTAAAAACGATTTTTAGGGATAAAACCCAGTTTTTACTGCTATCCTAAAATACTTGCCAGTATTTTATGCTGAGTTTGTCATATTCTACCTGATAGGGGGAACGACGTCGAACCCTGCACTTGACATGAACCAATTCCCCCAAAATAAACTCAAAGTAATCAGGGGAAAAACAAGGCATGACTTACTTCTTCACTTCCGCTGCACTACACATCCAGCAGCTACAAATGCCAGTTTTCTATCTCTTTCACCAACATCCACGTCTCTAAGGTAGTGTGAAATAAACGTTGTCTTCTTCTTCCACCTGCCTGCTGCCAGAACCTCCTCCAGGGTGGTTCCCATGGTGTATGCCCACGAAGTAGCCATGGCCCTCAACTCGTGGGCATTCACCCTTTCGCCAACTAGCTTATCGTCAGTGGCTGCATAGGCTTCCGTGATAGCCCTTATAAGACCCGGGGTCACCCCTTGCCAGCGGGGGTACCCTCCGGGGAAATCTTCACAAACAGTGGTTGTGCCCAGTCTTAATTCTCGACTCTGTAGATACGCTCTTTACTACTTCCTTTGATGCTGCCAAATAGTGTTTCAATGCTCTGATGGGGCACTGGTTACGTTCCACGCAATCCCTTCCCTGGATGTATGGAAGTGCCTCGATGATGATCGGGGCTGGTTTATCCTCAGGTTTTGCTGTTTTAGCTCTGAACCCGGGTGGGTGGAGCAAAGATAATCTCGACCAATCGCTGGTGTAGCGTAGGAAGTCTTTTCCCCTTGCAAGAGCAGCTAGTTACCCTTGTCTGGCTGCCGTTGCCAGTGCCACCAAGAAGACCGTTTTGATGGCTAAGTTTTCAAACGATGCCTAAGCCAAAGGCTCGAATTAGGATCCCGAGAGGAAATGCAGAACTTTAGGTAAGTCCCACTGTTGGCACAGGAGTCTAGTCTTGGGTCGTCGCACTACAAAGGACTGTACTAATTTACGGTAGATATTACACAGTTCGTAACAACTTCAGTCTTTCCAATGAGGGATAGAACCGAATTGATTGCGGCTCGATACCCCTTGATGCATGGGGATGACAGTCCTGCTCGGAAGAGTCCCTCTAGAAACTCGCACACTGCTTGCACTTTAAGATCGCAGAGATCCACTTCCTTTGACACACCATAGCAAACCAGAAGATAGAAAGTCACGAAGCAGGAAGCCACGATCCTACTCGAAACGCCATCCTCTCCACTTTCCTTCGTATACTCCTACGGTGGAGTCGTGCAGCGCTTTGATAACTGATGCTGCTAACTTCCCAGAGAATCCCTTGCTCGTGCGTTCCGCTGTTAGATTAGCCACCCATGAAGATGTAGGGCCTCCTGTTTCGGGTGTAGGACCGATCCCCTGGTCTGTGACAGTAGGGACGTCCACTGCGGGAGCTCCAGTGGGGGTTCTTTCGCTGCATTACGAAGGGCCCCGAACCACGGTGCCGCTTCACTCCAAAGTGCTACCACGATTAACCTCCCTGGTGACTCCTGAATCTTGTTCAGGACTGATTGAATCAGTTTGAAGGGGGAAAGAGGTAGGCCACCATTCCCGTCCAGTCTGCACTCAGGTTGTCTACTCCCAACGCTCTCTTGTCCAGAAATGGGGAAAAGTAGAGTGGAAGCTGTGTATTCTTGAACGTCGCGAAGAGATCTACCAGTGGTGTCCCCCACTTCAGAAATAACACCTTGCACGCCTCCGGATGCAGTCTCCACTCCGTCGTAGGAGGGAGGCCGCCCAGGGAAAGTTCGTCCGCAAGTACATTTAGTTTGGCCGCAATGTGTCTTGGGATTAACGTGATGTTCATAAGGAGGCAAAGGTTGAATAGCAATCCGACTTCCTTGTACAGAGAACAGGGCTCGAAATGAGCGGTATCGCATCGCAATTTGCACCACAAATTTAAACTTTAGCTAGGCAAAATTAAATAATGTATCGCAGTTTAGCGACGTAACTGTATTAGGCCAGATAACATAAAAGCATAGTCATGATCGTGTTGGCAGACACGGCGATGCTAATCCCTCCTAATTTTTAGGCAGGCTAAGCATCGCACATGTATTCTAGGAACTTATTGGTCCTACCATCACCTTCGGTATTTAGTTGGTGGCGCTTTCGTTTCAGACACGGGTCAGAATAGTCTTAAAGTGCATCGGATGCCATAGTCTTGACCAAGCATCCGCGTGTGTAGCAAAGTAAAAGTGAAACAAAAATAGCCATTGTTTCAAATAAAGTAAACTTTTTGTATTGTTTTTTACTACATAAATTATTCTTCAAAAGTTGCTAATCATTTTTCCGTGACTGCTACACAGATTTGTATTTTGTATCGCGTTTCTGCTATGCAATTTTTCTAGGACAATTCAAACCCTGAGAGAGGATGATTTGACTCCCCCTCCCTTCTTCACATATGCAATGGCCGACGTGTTGTCGCAGAGGACTGTCACAACGCCGTTCTGAAGTTGTTCCTGCCAGACAGTAAATTGCCAGGCGGAAAGTGCGAATAAGACCGATATGTAAAATTTGTTTTTAAATACTCGTTCATAAACGTCCAACTCCACCTTTCAGAAAAAGCTCTGTAGAAAATTAGCGTATTTTAAAATAAATGTCATGATCTTTTATCGGGGATCCTTTTACTCAGACGCCAGCAGGCCTCGAAATAAGGATTTAATGCTCGTGGCAAAATTAGCTACGAGTAAAATTTGTCTACCTCGTGGCATTGGTGTAAACTTCCACCAGAGCACATTTTCTGCAATCTTTAATCTGCAATGAACGAACAGTCCTTATAAAAAGTCAGGTAAAATCAATTGAGGCGGGG
>JAHWFP010033382.1:0-20768 GCA_023313725.1 Lithobius niger | reverse complement strand
AGAGATCACTCGAACAAGATGTAACGATGCTTGGGCACGGGGAAAGTAACAATGTCGTCGTATCGTGTTATTCCTGAGCGTATGGGTTGAAGGCACTTTTGGCCCAATAAAGAAAATTCAAACTCATTCTTGAAATAAACTGTTAACTCGTTGTTGAGAACAAAGTGAAACGGTCCTAAATTTCTCTTAAATCTTCAAGATTTAAACCGTAGGATGCAATATCCTTAATTTTGAGGCCTTACTTCAAAATTGGGCGGCCGACACGACTGAATGACTTATTTAGTTCTTCAATGCGGGCTTCGGGAAGCCAGTTGATTTGCTTCTGAGATTGTTTGCCACGATATTTGATTTGATTTGATTTTGATTTTATTTAAGCGAGAAATCAGTCCGAGGCCACACATCCCGCATCAGAAATACAATACAGCACACACATACCTCAAACCCAAAACTACCAGGTAATCACTGGGTACAAAACAGCCTACACGCATTGAGGAGAGAAGAGGAGATACTTGGAAAGGTTGGAGACGATTATACATTGAGCCCCGTAGCTCTAACAAATCGCGCGACAGATCGCAGTCGCACAAGGGCAGAATGCCCTCCAGAGACCGAGAGGAGACTAGCAACAGTAGGGCGCCCCTGGAGTACAGCACGCAAACTTCGACGTTGTTGCTGGAAAGTAGGGCAAAATAACAAAAAGTGCTCACGTGTAAATTCAACAAGACAGACCGGACACAGGGGTGAGTCAGTCCACCCCAGGCGAAACCGATGAGCCGGCAGGAGGGAGTGGCCCGTGCGCAGCCGCGACAAAGCCCTAGCATCCACTCGTAGAAGATTATCAAGAATCGAAGACGGCGCACACACTTGCTGCACCAGAAATAAATCGCGACCTACACTCGCTTTACTCCATTTATCAGTCCACCGGTCAGTGTGCCACACTGCAACCATTGGACGCAGCACCTTCGGGGACAAACAGAGCCGCATCACCTCTGCACTGTGACACACAGCAGCTCTCGCAAGTCCATCCGCTTGTTCATTGCCAGGACACTCGGCATGACCACGATATTGCATCTGCCTGCAACAAAGCAAAAGCAACTGCCCATCAAAGTGACACATGCTTAATCTAGACAAAATAATAGACATTAGCAAGAAGCTTGGGTGAAACATGAACCTAAATTATGCATTTCTAATGCTCAGTTTTTTTGCAAACAAAATTGGGTGGACAGTGTAAATACTGTACAAATGATAGACCAGATCGCAGTAATTACAATAAAAAAGAAGAGAGAAAAGCCAACAAATTTAATGAACAAAAAACGGCTTTGCCGTTTAGAAAAAAGAATTAGAGCTAGTATCGTCCCCATACTCACAGCTGTCAAGTAACACGAATAAAAACGTTATTATAACTATAATTTGAACTCCAATTCCAGGGAACAAGGATTGTAACATGCCAGCCTCCACACAAAATACACATATAGCCACTCACAAAAATCAGACTCAAAATGTAAAACACAGACAAATTTTTAAAAAGCCTGTATAACACACAAATTAAGTGCATGCACACGCACAAACATAAACATTTCAAATACAAACAGTGTTCACCTTCTGACATAACCATTGAGTAAAACGAATCCTTGTTACCTGGAGTTCAAATTATAGTTCGTTGGGTTGAAGTGAACTCTAATCAGTTTTTATTCCGTGTTCCTTGACAGCTGTGAGTATGGCGATACGAGCTCTAATCCTATTTTCTAAACGGCGAAGCCGTTTTTTGTTCAGTCAATTAGATTTATTTACTACAGCATACTTATGCACAGTAGCCAACCTCTCCTAAAGGAAACAACAGAAAACCCGACAAGCCGCGTCTGGAGGGCAAACCGCCCAGTAGCTCTATAGAATGACAAAGTGCCACGAAGGAAACCTCGGGGGTCTACATGAGGGAGAACACCAAGTGCCAACCACAGGTCTCTCTATGTAAGAGCGAATGCCCAGTCCTCATTCGTGACATAAGCCCAGCATCCCTCCTAGGGAGGCAGTCCAGAGCAGCAGGGCTGGAGGCCGTGGGATGCACCGCTAAGAGCCCCTTGCCCGTAGTTGCAGTCGACCATTCCCCCTACCACTGTTTCGTTGCAAGCACGAAAGTACAGGAGGGAGATCCCACAGTACCAGTGGAACATCACCTCGTTCTCGTTCCTCCACAACTCCGTCCCTTTCCTCACAAGACCACCAGCTACCTTGTTCCCAAAAATCCTGCCATGCACGGGCGCTCATTGCACAGAAACAAGTTGCCCACCTTGCAAAGCCCCGAACAACTTCCTACCAATTCTAATGCTATGGGATGAGCCACATCAAGGGACTGGAACACACGCTGGAGGAAGAGATTCCCACACGCGAATCAGAAAGGACTTGAAAACACGGCAATCACAGATCTATGCCCACATCGAGAGCAACTGAGATAGGAACCAGCTTTCCCAGAAATGCGAATAACTAGACTCCAACCGCAACTCAGAGGCGAAAACACCTAAGCACCCTGCCACAACTCACGGAAAACTGACACATAAAAAAAAATGCTTACACCTTCCGACGCCCACTCTGCCTCCCGCCCACCACTGAATACCACCAACTAAAGACCTTTGCACCAGACCAACGGAGAAAGGGGGGATGGACAAAGATCGGGGCCCGGAACTGCCCCAGGGAGCTCCCCAACAACAACGAGGCACCCAGGTCTAGGTGACGCCGTCCGTGTGACGGGACCTAAAGAGTAACAGTTCACTATGACTATAACACGGGGATCGCCACAGAACGCTGCCAAAAGCTCGCATGGCCAGACCTGGATTGGAGCCTCCACGGCTTTAACTAATATAGCTGGAAACGGTGTTGAAGGCAGACAACCTGTGACAACCCTCAGTCATTCATTGATTGTTACCCGGACACCCTGGGCAGCCTGTCTAGAGCTAAGTAACGGCAAACGGATATCAATGGAGGACCTGACGTCAAGGCCTTTTACAGATCTTACTGCAAGCCAAAAGCCAGTTGGAGGCAAAAGCTTTAAGGACCTGCAAGCTTGATCCGGAATGAGAGTTCGGTGGATTTCTGGACAAAGACTACGGCTCACCTAACCCTACCACTACGCACGAAAAAAAAAGGGGAATGTAAAAACTAGAACGCCTTTTTCATCTCGTAATTGCTAAGAAAAAAAAAGATCTAATCAACGTGGACCAAAATGATGTGACATGTCCCCAAAACAACTTTTAATGGAGTATTTCTGCCAAGCTCTTCTGCCATTTGAAATCGTAATATCAAACGCCGAGATATTTCGCCGTAAATAGGATGGAAAGCCAAGTCACTCGAAAAGTGATAGATAAATACAGATGCAAACCCATTTACGTTGCCTTTTGGCCCTAATGTCAGGCTGCCTGAGCGGGAATTGAAAAACCACGACCTTTGAATTCGAAGACCGAAGTCCTACCACTCAGACATACTGACATGGCTGAGTGGTAGGGCTTCGGTCATTGGTCTCAAAGTTTGTGAGTTCAATTGAATACTGGACAATTGCGCAGTAATAATTTTCATTTTTTTTTTATCTTTATTCGCTGAGATTAACTTGGCAGAAGAGCTTGGCGTTTTATATCACAATTTAAAACTGCTGAATTGCTTGGCAGGAGTTGTTAATAAATTTTGTTTTAGGGAGGTATTATTTAGCGTGAGTCCTTCGTTTCGTCTGTTATTGTGCTTACGATATATATTCGTAATTTCATTTGTAGATTTAACCGCAAAACGAAATAAGGATTCCGCCAAGCGTTTCGGCCGTGTGAAGTCGTGATATCAAACCCCAAGCTCTTTCTCCAAGCTAGTCCCACCGAGTTACAGTTCGAAGGTTAAATTAAATGTATGTAAATTGCTTAATGCACAATTTTCAATTATTTCATTTAACGTTTGAAGGCTTAATCGGTGGGATTAGCTTGACGAAAGAGCTTGGCGTTTGATATCACGACTTCACACGGCCGAAAAGTGTGGCGGGAATCCTTAGCAAGTTTTGTTTTGGGGTAGATATCAGATCTTTTTGGTTCGAATTGATGAAATCCATTTATTTATTTATTTATTTATTTTAGCAATTATGAGATGGAAAGACCAATCTAGTTTTCAGGTCCATCCCCCTTTTTTTTTTTGGCTTTCGTTACATTTTGAGGACAGCAGTCACCGTTTTCAAATGCTTTTCCGGAGCCTTGTGTCATTGTTGGCGATTTTAATGCCCATCGCTATGAAAGACGTGATGCGCGAGGTTGCTGTCTTTCCTCGACCTTACAAGATTTAGACTTCAAAATAATTCAGAATGGAAGTCCCATGTTCGTTCGGTTGCAAGGTGATTCTCTACAAGAGAGTCTGTGTTGGACTTCTTCCTCTGTTCATCTGAGATTGCTGACTCTTTTTAGTTTCTTTGTCTCAGGTGACTTGTGCGGCAGCGACCATCTACCTGTTGCACTGTTTCCGAGTGCAAGCTCAAAGTCTATAAGCTTGCAGGGAACAGAGACGCACTAACGGCCAGTTGTTGATAACGGCTCTTTTGATCGCTGGCTCAAGCATTGGTCCCCTTCTAACAGTCCTCGTCGCATATGGTGTGGATGCTCCCAAACCTATGAGGTGGATGAAGGCTGTGAAAGGTCGTAGGAAAGTGTACATGTCTGGAAGCGTGCACCATCGGCTGTGGCATGGCAAGAGCATAAGACTGTTGTGACTCTGCTTTTATTCTGCGATCAGAGCTGGCAAGCCATGGTGAGCAGGTCTCTGCTACGGGTAGCATGTCTTCTGTATGGAGAGTGCTGCGCCCACAAGACTGTAAAGTTGAAACAACATGGGTGTTCGGTCCCGGGAGAATCATCCTACGAGGTGACGTGATGGCTGAATCATTTAGACGTCGCTTTGCTTAAGTGTATGCTCTCCCAACTGCTCCGATTCCTCCGTACCTTCCGTGGGGCACCGTGACCAGCCCAACTGACATTCCGTTTCATGTCAATGAGCTTGTTGCTGCGTTGAGAAAGTGCAAGGCCAGTAGTGCGTCTATAAAAAAAGTCATAGCATAGACTTTGTTTTGTATGCATGCCTTCGCTCTATGTCTAGTGCAGCCATGTCTGACTTCCTGTGTGTTGTTCAAGGCCTGCTTGGTGGAGACTCCGTCCCTCCCTTATGGCTCTTTACAGCTCTTGTGCCTGTTTGCAAGTGCAGCAGTGGCTGTTCCGATCTGGCGAGCTACAGACCGATTGCGCATCTGGCATGCGCATGCAAGATTTATGAGCACATGCTAGTCAGGAGGCTCAATTAGCATCTTGACCACCACGGCAGGTTCTCAGGTGTTCAGTTTGGGTATAGATCTAGCAGGAGTGCACAAGACGCTGTTCTTTTTCTACTGTCAGGTGTCCATGGAAGCATTTCTTGATATTAAAGCAGCTTACGACTCAGTGAGTGTTGAGTGGGTTCGTGACTCGCTCTTCAGGATGGGTGTTGGCTGCAAGCTGTCCAATGCCATCCTTGCCTTGCTTGGTCATCGTTCATTCGTCATCAAAGTCAATGTGTACTGGTCGACACAGACTATGTCTGATCGAGGTCTCCTGCAGGGCAGCTGCCTCAGTCCAGTTTTCTTTGCTATGGTTGTTAATGAAGTTCAGGCTGACTTAAGTTCAAGTGCGCATGTTGTGTGTTATGCGGATGACATTGCTCTGTAGTTTGTGGGCACTAATTCAACCGTCCTAGCAGTGTGCACTCCAGCGCCCATTGAACAGGCTGCTGCACGTCTGGTTGTTCATGGCTTGTCTCTGTCTCCAACGAAGACTGAGTTACTTATTTTCTCTTGCCCTTCTGCTGTTCGTGCTACACCAATGTTTGTGTCAACGGCATTACCATTCATGCATCTTCTGAAGTCAAGTACCTGGGTGTCATTCTTGATGGTGGTCCGTCGTGGACTGCAGATGTTCGAGCTTTGAGAGAGCGAGTCAACCAGCGACTCCCTATGCTGCATGTTCTTGCTCGCTGCAAGACTGTTCGCAGAGGCGCCCTTCTTTCTGTTTTCGGAGTATTCGCACGTTCTGTGGTTGATTACCGTCTTCCTTTCCTTGCTACCTCGCAGCAGCACATTCGCAACTTGCAAGTCAGTATCAGTGATTGTCTCCAGGCTGTGACCGGCTGCCTGGTCTCGACCCCGATTCCAGCTATATTAGTTATAAAGCTGACGAGCTACTGCTGCACCTTTGGACAGACGCTCTGCTCGTGATGCTATATCTCTTAAACTTAGGTAGAGAAGAAGGTGACCTTGTGCACACCATCTTAAGAGACCAATGCACTGTGAGCAGGTCTGACAGGGAGAGTCTGAACGTTGCTGGCCATGGCATTTCCCTTCTCCGTGATTCTGCCCTTCACCCACTCGTGAGTGTTAAACATGCACGTCCTCCTTGTCCGTGGCTGTGGTGTGTACATCTTGCAACTATTTTTACCGAGGGTGGCAGTGTCTGTGATGGTACTTGCTCCATCTATTGCGATACGTCCTTTTTTTCAGGATGCTCAAGTCGGTGGTGTGGGAGTATTCACCCCAGCCTCAAGCTCAGTGTTGGGAGGGCTTTGTGCAGTATTTCCTCGAGCTTCATCTGCAAACTTGTAGCCATTTCCATTGCGCTTTATGTTGCCCTTAACTTACGTCTGACTCCTGACTTCTTGACTTTTTTGTTTGTTCTACGTAAGACCATTGAAACCATGGAAGCTGTGATCCAGTGGTCTTTGAAGTCTGCTGGAAGCTGTGGCTGACGACCCAAACGTCAGTTGTGTCTATCAGGTGGGTCCAAGGGCAGTGGCTGTCAGGGGAATGGCAGGGCTGATGATATTGCAAGAGAGGCTGTACTCTCTCAGCTTGAATGTGTTACACTAACTGTCACCGAGATCTCATGCACCAGCTGTGTGGTTGTGATCGAGCGGTCAGTGGCAGGCAGAATGGTGTAAGACTACTGTGGGGCGAGTTCTTTGTGATTTACATCCGATTTTTCATTTAATGTCTGGTATGGATTGTCTTCCTGTCTTTATGGTGTGAGTTCTCTCCCGCCTACGGACATGTCATTTTTATCGTGCCACAAACATTGTCTTGGATGGGCAGGGTCTCCACTGTGCACTGCATGTGGAGTTGATGAGACAGTCCAGCACTTTTTTGCTTCACTGCGCCCGTTACACCAAGCAGGGTACGGCATTGCAGCGGTAGCTACAAGAAGGCGACCATCTTTCGTAGCTTTTCTCTGTTGTACCATATTTAACCATACAAATGTCACTGCGTTGCAATTGGTAAACCCACCAGCGGGTTAAATTATATGCTCGGTAATACAATACTAACGGAAACCTTTACCAGCTTCAGAATCTTGGAGTATGGTTTCAGCAGGATCTCAAATTTTCTTCACACTGCAACACTATAGCAGCAATGGCCAATCGCAGATCTGCTATGGTCCGCCGGTGTCTAACTCCGGGAACCTTTACACTGGGCTTTGGGCATACAAAATCTATGTCCGTCCATTGCTCGAGTATGCGAGCCAGGTCTGGTCTCTCTACCTCCTCAAGGACATTGATCGGCTTGAATCCGTCCAGAGGAGGCATACTAAGTCACTACCGGGCAGGCGGGCATGTGTACGTTGCGATACAGTCGAAGACTTCATGATCTTGGATTGGAATCCCTGGAATGTAGATGTTTAAAGGCTGACCTAATCCTAACTTTTAAAATTATACATTGTTTGCTCCCCATTGAATTACCATTTTTTGAATTTAGTTTGGTGACCCAGACTCGTGGTAACCGTTTAAAGCTCGTTTTACCAAAATGTCGACTTGATTCCAGGAAATCCTTTTTTGCTTTGCGAGTTGTGCCGTTTGGAACTCTCCCGATAAAGAGAATGTTTCTGCGCCGTCACTCACTTCTTTCAAAACATGGCTTAAGGCTATAAATTTTCGTCTTTTTCTTCGCCGCCCAGAGAACCATCCACTGAGTCCCTAAGACCTTATTCCACTTTTTACTTGGGCCAGCAGTTTGCAGTTCATTCTAACATGCTTTTCCTGCGCCCTGCATGCATTTTAATTCTAAATTATTTATTCTATGGTGGTGACAATTCCCATTTTAGGGATGCATTGGTTTTAGAATATATCATAACCATACTTCTTTACTTAACGATATTTTTTAACCTCTCCATTTTTATATCTGCCTTTATTTTTTTATTTTGGCCATTTTTTTTTTACATCTCCCTTGTGCAACACGTTTGGCCATGCCATCGGGGATCTTAGAGTCCCTGGCAGGTCTAACCTAGGTGGTAAGGTGTTCGTGTCCCCATACCAATTACCTTACCTTCCCCTGGCCTTACTTTTATCACTATATGTAATTATCTTTTTGTAATTTAAGCTGGCTATAAGTGATTTCTACTAAGATCCTTGCCAGACCTGTTGCAATTACGACAAATTGTTATCTAAACCATTAAAAACTTGCAGTCGGTTTGTAGGTATGTATATATATATATACCTCTCCTCCTCTGGAAGTAGGTAGGCTAAAAATGTGAGAAAGATGTCGGGAGACAGGAAAGCAACCCGGATTTCGTTTAGGCGCATTTTCGTGGCTGTAGATAAAAGTTTTGCCCTCGAAAAAACCGAAAAAACCCCTTTTGGACCTTTGTTGAAACCAATTTTTCGCAGTTGATTGTTAGCTTCGGAACGTCAAATTGTTGATTGTTAAACATGGCGGATGATGTGGATGCCTTGCTGAGGGATTTGTGTTTAGCCAAGATTCTGATCGTCAGAGATAAACACTGGTTTAGTTGATGATGCAGTGTTTGAAGATGATGTTGTGGAGGCAGAGAGACGTGGACTGTCGAGGGTCTATTGGAGAGGTATGGTTTGCGGTCGCATTCCAGTGTGGTCAATGAGGAAGACTGTCAACAAGATAGCCGCTCACAGACAAGGTTAGCTGCGCAGCAGACACACGAAGATCCAAGAGTGAGCGGGAGAAAAGATGTGATTCAAGCAGTCAAGCTGTTTTTAGCAGCAGTTAAGGGGAAGAAACGTCCAGTCATGAACCTAAATCCAAGTGTTTCGCTGAAGAGTAATTCCGAAACTAGGCATAGAGACAGTCGGCAACTTCATGCCTTGAAAAAGATGTATTGTGGGGGCTTGTTGTCTACAGATTTGACTAGGTCCCTTATTCTCTTGCTTGTGGTAAAAGGCAAGCTGTACTTGCCTTCCTTGGTGTTTCTTCATGCGCAAGACGTTGTAGGGAGGGGAGAAGTCGAGGCAGTTGGTCCTCTTCGTCCAGGAAACGCCTATGAAGTTACTCTTGTCTCGCCTGCTGCGAAAAAGAAACTGTTTACGGCCAAGATGACCATTGATGGTTCCCCAGTAGAAGTCTACGACCCCACGATCAACCGGTGCATGCGCAGTTGCACTGGTTGCCGCATAGTGTGGCGCCATCTGATGTAGCCGCTGCCTTTCATGAGTTTGGCACACTTGAAACCCATGCGTATGAACAGGTTGCTGTCAGAGGCGAAGAAGTGTGTGATTCTACCGTTCGTTTGGTAACATTCCGGCCTAAGCCGTTCAGAACCATTGAAGATGTACCCAACGTGTGTGTGGTGCATGCATGCCTTCTCTGATTGTGGTGGCAGATCGTGCGCCACAATGCCTTAGGTGTGGAATGTAAGGGCATTTCCGGCGCGTCTGCGCGAGTCTGTACTGTGCATCCTGCGCCACCTATAGCGACCCGCGTCGCTTGTTTGTTCACCTGAGTGACCAGCGTGCAGAAGTGGCATCAGAGGCTGTCAGAGTCAAGAATTGTGTGGTTCCATCTAGTGTAGTGTTGCCTCAGCAGGATAGTGTGAGGGTGAGTGGTGATGTTCAGCACGAGAATGTTCCTCTCAGTGCTCAGGGCCAGTTTTCAGGTTCCCAGATCGCGGCGGATCGTGCCAGTCAACAACCACGGTCGTCTGTGGGGCCGATAATCTTGCAGTCGGGATCCATTATGTCTGAGTTGCGCGCTCCAGGAGCTCCAACGCTAGCTCCAGCTCCTGAGTCAATTCCCAGTGTTTCTGCAGTTGGAAGTACAAGAGGGGAAATCGATCAGCTGTCGTTTCTAATGAACGAGAGTCGGCGGTTTCGTGTGTGGTGAGTACTATTGCTGCCAGCGATCCGGATAGTTCTGCTCAGAATCTGGTTGTTGACGAATCCGCTGGAGATGTTGTTAGTGTTTCTCAAGTGACTGTTCCAATGGATATTGGATGTCATGAGGGTAGTGAGGAAGGTATCCAGGGATCGTGTGGTCAGCTTCAAAATGTAGGGGATGGCAGTGATGTTTTTTTTTTTGAGTCGTTTGTAATTGATGATGTTGATGTTGGTGTTGCGTGTGAGGTTTCAGTTGGCAGACTTGAGTAATGAGTTAGGCTGTAAGGTCAATGA
This sequence comes from Lithobius niger, assembly GCA_023313725.1. Taxonomy (NCBI): domain Eukaryota; kingdom Metazoa; phylum Arthropoda; class Chilopoda; order Lithobiomorpha; family Lithobiidae; genus Lithobius; species Lithobius niger. The sequence goes on along the minus strand of JAHWFP010033382.1, from coordinate 10,325 downwards.
TGTTGGGCAAATCAATGGTGGAAGAAAGGAGAGGGGTGGGGAGGGGGGAGGGGAAGGTGTTGGTTAGGTTAGATCTCGTTCTGTACCTCGCCCGTTTTCTTGACATTCGCGTCTAAGCGTATTTCTATTGCCTCCTGGAATGCTAGAGGTTTACTTAATAAGCAACAGGATGTTGAAGAGATTATGCAACATGTTCAGGTCCTAGGATTTCAGGAGGCTAACCTAACTTCGTTTAATGAGTCTGCTGCCTTTCAGTGTGAGTTTGTTTCTGGTGGGAATGGGGTTGGGTGTTTCATTAACTGGGCTGTTCCATATGTACGATTCCTGATGTCAGTGGAATTTCCTGGGCTGGAGGCATGTGCTGTCAAGATTTTTATGCTGGCGAAATGGGTGACCGTTGTCGTGGTTCATGCCAAACAGCCTCGTTCGACGTGTGAGTGGAGTGCTTGGTTTCAGCAGTTCCCTCGCCCAGTTGTGGTGTGTGGGGATTTTAATGCCCATCACCATAATTGGGGCTCCATCCGTGTGGATACGAGTGAATGGCGCCTTAGTGCGGCAATAGATCTGAGTGATTTAAGAATAATACACGATGGTGCCCCGACGTTCTCCCGGTGGCAACGGAATGCAGTCCAGGAATCTGTGTTAAGACTTTTTTCTTTGTTCATCGGGTATTGACAGGCGCTTTCGTTGCGTTGTCTTGGATGACCAGCGTGGTAGCGACCACTTTCCTGTGGTTCTCCAATCTGGCTCTGGTGTTCGGCACGGTCCGTTTCGTACTCGGGCGAGGCCGTGTGCGTCCAATGGACTCATGGACGTGTGGCTACATGCAAATGAGGTTGTCCATAATCGGAGCCGAAGTAGTCAGTTGTTGTGTAGTGTACACAGGCCACAGCCTAGTTGGTGGACGAGTGTGTGTTCCCGTGCTGTTCGGGACCGTAGACAGGCTTACAGATGCTGGAAGAGGTGCCCGTGTGATGGCTTGTGTATCGTGGCACGGTTAAGGAATCGGCCTATCTCATTCGCAAAGAGCGTGATCAGTACCCGGACAGAGTGTGTGTGGTAAAGTGTGTTCGGCAGCTTCTCTCTCCTGTGCCTGGCGCATTGTGTCTGGCAACTTGAAGCTGCCGGCTCAAACGTGGGTGTATGATCCGGGTGGTCTTCCCAATCCAATGCTGTTTTGAGGGGTGAAGAGATGGCAGATACCTTCCGTGATCGTTTCGCGAGCGTTTACGCCCTACCTTCTGGTTCCTTGCCCCCGCCTCCAGTAATGGAGATTGTGGATGGATCTCCGTCTGATTGTCCTCTTCTAGAGTCTGAGTTTAAATCGGCTGTTGTGAAGTGTCGTGATGGCAGTGCCCCCGGGATAGATGGTGTGTCATATGGCAGTCTGCGTCGTCTCGACCCCACCTCTGTCAGTGACTGTGGTGCCCTTTTTCGCACCATCTTTCAGGGTGGAGAGATTCCTGAGTCCTGGTTATTTACTCTTGTGGTCCCATTGCATAAGTCAGGGTCTCCGAGGTCTCTGGTAGTCAATTACTGGCCGATTTCCCTACTTTCCAATCTTCGGAAAGTGTATGAGAGGATGTTGGTAAAGCGGCTAGAATGTCACTTGGAGTATCACCGCTGCCTGGCGCCCACACAGTTCGGCTACAGGTCAGGGCGGAATGCACAAGATGCCGTAATGTTTCTGCTGTCGGCCATTTATGAATCATGGTCTCATGGTATGTCTGTGGTAGCTGTGTTTTTGGACATAAAGGCTGCCTACGACACTGTTAATGTCCTGTGGGTCCGGCGGAGTCTAGAAGCAATGGGTGTAGGTCCCAATCTTGTTGGAACAATCTGTGCTCTTTTGGGGGTGAGACAGTTTGCCACTAGAGTTGGTGGCTTCTGGTCGGCTGTAGCAAGCTCGGACAGGGGTCTCCCGCAAGGGAGTTGTCTGAGTCCTCTGTTGTTTGCGGTGGCGATCAATGACATTTTAGTAGAGATTGGTGCTTCGAACAACATTGTCTGCTATGCTGATGATGTGGCCCTGTAGTTTGCTGGCAGTGATCCAGAGTTGTGCTGTCGGTGTGCAGAGGTCGTTGTTGCTCGTGTAGTGTTGCTCGAGTTGTGCCACTTCCGGGCGCCCATCATGTAACATGGTGTTTCATTTGGTATGTTTTATATTTCTAAAATTTTAAAAATTTTTTAAGTTTTAGGCCTGACCATGCCTGAATGGTTTGTTTTTTTAGACTTGGTGACTCGGCAAATACTGCCATGAATTTTATAATATTTTAGTGTTTATTTTAACCTGAAGACGGGAGGTTGTCCTCTCGAAACGTAGTGTTGTAAATTTTGTGCACGATACTGGCTGTTTCTTTATAATATATATTATTGCTGCTCTGCGGCGAGCAATCGACCAGCTCGAGTTTGTGGACCCAGTCGTTATGGAGGTAGGCATGAAGGTCCATGCTGCACTCCAGCGTGGTGTTGTGTGTCTCCGGTGGGTGAAGGGTCATGCGGGGTGCTCTGGAAATGAGCAGGCAGATGGTCTTGCTAGAGGGACGGCCGGATTGGTGGCAGATCCGGTCGTTCCTGTTTCCCATCCAGTGTCTAAGCGATCGGCTCTTCGTGCGTGGTCAGTATTGCAGTGGGAAGCGGAATGGACAGTGGCTGCCACCGTTCGGGCTCTGTTTGCTCTGCAGCCGTATTGCTCTTTGTCATCGCCACTTGATGATATGCCGCTCGTGGCTAGCAGGGTGTTGTTGACTGCGCACCGTCACAGGGTTAATGTCTCCTGCGTGTCCAGACTGTGGTCACCCACAGACGCCAGCGCACTTTCTTCTGGAGTGCACTGTGACAGACAGTCTCCGTCAGACCTTGCGAGGCTTCCTCCGTCCAGACTCAGGCTTAGGGGCCCTTCTCTCGCTGCGTCCGGTTAAGGGTGTGAGGGCTAGGCTGCAAGCGGTTGTCGCCTTTGTTAAGGAAACAGGTGCACGAGTGTGACTTAGGATGTTTCCATGTTCCCCGGTTCTTCCGCCATCTGTCTTTCCAGTATTTCCCTTGGTTGTTGAGAGCAGACCATGTGAACTGTGAGTTGTGGCTGTAATGGTGTTTTTTCTGTTGTATTTGGATTACTTTAAACTTGTGTGGGGGTTATGTGGCTGTGGGCCGAGGCTCCCGAATAAATTCATTCATTCATTCATTCAAATTTTCCTGCTGGGAGAATAGTTCATAATTGTTGCGCCATGTAGGCGACGCATGGCCCATTATGGTTGTAAGAATGAGGCACGTGCAGCTCACGGTTGGCGAGACTGTTGGAGTAGCTTTGTGGATCTTTCTGTATTAAGCCAGTTGTGGAGGCTTCATTGGATTGGTTTTATTGTTTGTCTTTGCTCAGTTATGTGGTATAGTAGTTTCAATTAATTAGTTTGTTTGTTCGTTTTTATTGGTATCCAGTGTGAATTCTTTCGTTAACTCTTTCGTGACTTTCTTACGTTGAATTAGGGCTATTTACATTAGTTAAGCTACTGCAAGTTACGGGGCGTGCAGCTCACGGGTGGCACAATTATTTCAGTTAATTGTTGCAGCTGATTGTTGGAGTTGTTTTTGGTGGATCTTTGAAATCACTACTTCGGTATTTTCGTCTCTGTCTTAGTAGGTTGTGTTTATTGTTTGCCTTTGTGTAGTTACTGTGAGTTGGTTTAATTTCGAAGATTAGTCCAAAGGTGGTTTAGTTACTTATTTAATTAGTTAGTTCTTTAGTGGCTTTAGTTAGTATTTGTTGTGTTACGTTACCGTGAGTTGGTTTAATTCGAGGATTAGGTTACTCCAAAATTGGTTTAGTTAATTATTTAGTTAGTTAGTTCTTAGTTTCTTAGTTAATTATTTAGTTAGTTTTTAGTTAGTTAGTTATTTAGGTAGTTCTTAGTATCTTTAGTAAGTTAGTTTTAGTTAAGAGTTGGATTGATTTCTAGTATTAGGTTACTCCAAAGTAGAATTAGTTAGTTAGTTTTTAGTAGCTTTACTGAAGTTAGTTTCTGTAGTCTTACGTTACTGTGAGTTGGATCATTGATCTCTTGGACTAGGTTACTCCAAAGTTAATGAAGGTCAGTGTGCGTTGTCACGTATTATTCACCGTAGGGCGTGGCCAGTTGTCACGTACTATCTCCATCTACTCCCACCATGCCTCGCAAACGGAAAAGTAATATGACAGGGACAAACGCGGCCAAACGTCAACGAACTCGACGTGCTTTGGAGTCTGAAGTTAAACGTGAGCAGCGATTTGAGGTTCTGACAGAAGGGCAACGAATTCGGTTGGCTGCTGAAACAGAAGCAACGCGCTCTGAACGACTTCAGGCTTTAAGACAAAACCGTCGATTGGCAACTGAAACAAAAGTCGAACGTTCTCAACGACTTCAGGCTTTAAAAGAAAACAAAAAAAAGTGGCTGGCAGCTGAAACCGAAGCTGAACGTTCTGATCAACTTCAGGCTGTAAAAGAAAACAAAATAATTCAGTTGGCGAGTAAAACAAAGAGCAACACACCCAATGGCTTAAAACTGAAGCTGTAAAAAAGAGTGGTCGCACCAAAAAACAGTTGTTAAATCCTTCTCAAAAAGCACTCCACGAATTACAGGATGAAATTTGTATGCCAGCAGATTCTTGTGGTTGTTCGAATATCTTTTTTAGTCACTGTCATGCCCGTCATTTTGTGCATGAGAAAAACTCGTAATGGTCAATTCAAAAATTGTTGCCATATGGGCAAAGTTCATTCCCTGCCCAAACAAACCACAAACGTTGATGACAGGCGAGAGTTTAGATAGTATCAATTTCAAACAAAACATCCGCCAATACAACAGTGCTTTAGCTTTTGCTTCTATGGGGGCACAAATACACAAATTTCATGGACGTGGCCCATTTTGTTTTAAAATTCAGGGCCAAGTGTATCACGCAACTGGCCCTTTGCATCCACTAGAAGGAGTCGAACGGAAATATGCACAAATATATGTTCTCGATTCAGATGAAGCACTACAGCAACGAATGTCCAATCCAGTAAATACGAAATGTCATGCACGAATTATGCATGAATTGGATACTTTACTCAGAGAGATTAACCCATTTGTCAAAGCTTACAAAATGCTTCATGAGGTCGAACAAGAATCTCTCACTGATCCCTATCCCATGCCGAAAATTACTATGTCCATTGTGAATGATAGACAACACGATCCCCGACGCTACAATGCTGTCCTGTCCGGACTAACGAGGTGGCCTTTTTGTTCCAGTCTTCTGATGGTGCTCCACCGTTTGATCGAGACATTTGTATCCATTTAAGATCAACAAATGCCACTCAACACATTTCAATTTTGAACTGCAATGTGGATGCCATGACGTATCCACTTCTCTTTCCATATAGTGATGCTACTTGGCACGAAAACATCCCTTTCGCTAACAACGTCCAAGGAAAAGTAACCGAACTTCAGTTTTACGCTTACCATTTGGCTATTCGGGATCAATTCAATACGATTTTAAATGGTGGGAAATTAACTCAACAGTTTTGCGTTGATGCCTATTGTAAAATTGAAGCTTGGCCGTTTACGTTTTCTTGAGCTCCATCAACAAACACTGCGAGTTGAAAGCTACACTGCACTAAAAGAACACATTGCACGGAAGGCAGAAAACGCCGGTCTGAAAGCTGGCAAACAAGTGATCTTGCCATCATCTGTTGGGGGTAGTGATCGGGCCATGCGTCAACATTATGAAGACGCAATAACTATTGTCACACAAAAGGGCACTGCAGATTATTTTATCACCATGACATCGAATCCAAATTGGAGTGAAATAGTGGAAAAATCTGTTCCCTGGTCAAACTGCCAGTGATCGACCGGATTTAGTGGCCCGGGTATTTAGACTAAACCTCCTAGAATTAATGGATGACATTACACACAATTACATCCTGGATATTGCCATTGCTCATATTCATGTCATTGAATTCCAAAAGCGTGGTTTACCCCACGCTCACATTTTAGTGATTATGCGTGCTGAAGACAAACCAAAAGAAGTCGCTACCATCGACTTAGCAATTGACAATGGCGAAACGAATACGAGCTAATTGATATTAGACTTAGCAATTAGCGAGGAAATTCCCAACCCACAAAAATTCCCTCGCTTGCATGCACTTGTGCTCCGGCATATGATCCATGGTCCATGTGGCATGTTAAATCTATCATCACCCTGCATGGAAGGTGAACAATGCATGAAGTATTTCCCAAAAGCCTTGTGTGAAAATACTGACCCAATGTGGATGGGTATCCTTCCTATAGGCGACGGAAACTACCCACAACACATACTGTGGGAAAATACGAAGTTGACAATACGTGGGTAGTACCCTACAATGCATATCTCCTATTAAAATTCAACTGTCACATTAACGTTGAAATCTGTGCTTCAATAAAATCTGAGAAGTTTCTTTTTAAATATGTATACAAAGGCCATGATAGTGCTAATGTCGAAATCCGTCAACAAAATGGTACAGGCGAATTAATTCATGATGAAATCAAAACCTTTTTGGATTCGAGATATGTCAGTGCTCTAGAGAGTATTTGTTGAATTTTTGAATTTCCACTCCACGTACAGTCTCATGCCATCCAGTGTTTAGCAATAGACTTGACAGGTGAACAACCAGTTTACTTCGATGATGGGGATGAAGTCGGTGCACTACAGCACAGCGCAGAAAAACACAGCACGCTTGGTTTCAACTCAATCTCACACATCCGCCCACTCGCAAATATAGATATTGTCAAATTCCAGAGCATTTCATTTTTGTGAAAAAGGATGGGCGGTGGAAGGTCCGTGAAGCACGGTTTGGCAAAACCATTGGGCGGATGTACACAGTATCACTTCGACAAGGAGAACTGTACTACCTCCGCTTGATTTTACTTCACGTCCCAGGTGCCGTGTCCTTTGAACATCTGAAAACCGTAGATGGTGTCGTGTACCCCACATTCAAAGAAACAGCTATCCAACTAAAATTATTAGCCGATGATACAGAATGGGATCGAGCCCTACAGGAAGCATCTGTTTTCAAAATGCCGTATCAACTAAGGCAGTTACTCGCTTTCATTTGTATATTCGCCGATCCTCAACAGCCCCAAGTACTTTGGGAAAAATTTAAACCAGGTTTGATGGAAGACTATGTTCATGATGGCTTAGAGGAGTTGCAAGCACAAAATCATGCTTTAGGGGACTTACAACACATATTTGCAACGCATGGAAAATGTTGTAGGGATTACAAGTTACCACCCCCTCCTATAAATTTAGCACCAATTGCAGTAGCCATAGACCTTAACCAAGCAAAAGAAGAAAGCACACACACAGTTAATCTGATGAATCCTCTACAGAAATCAGTGTTCGATGCCATCATGACAGCTGTCAAAGATGAAAAGTACCCAGAGCGCTTATTCTTCATTGATGGCCCTGGTGGAAGTGGCAAAATATTTACGTTTGCTGCTTTATACCACACCATCATAGGTTTAGAACTCAAAGTCACAAATTGTGCGTCGACTGGCGTAGAGGCCGCCCTACTGCCTTTTGGCCGCACGTATCATTCAACTTTTAAATTGCCTGTTCCTTTGTTAATGAATTCGACTTCGAATATCAGAGCAAACTCGGAACTAGGCAAATTATTAAAACAAACAAAGATCATCTTTTGGGATGAACGTACTTTAACTCCCTTTTATGCGTTAAATGCAGTCAGCAATTTACTTTGTGACTTAATGGGAGTTTCCACATTATTTGGTGGAAAAGTAGTAGTTCTCGCTGGAGATTTTAGACAATGTTTGCCAATCGTTCTTAAAGGAAATAGAAGTGCCATAGTAAGAGCATGTTTAAAAAGTAGACAACTTTGGCCTTTTTTCAAAAATTACCAACTTTGGTCAAAATGCGGCTGACAAATAACACAAACCAATTCAACCAATGGCTGATGAATCTTGGTAACGGTGTTTTAACCAATGATAACAATCTAGGAGAAGACATTATAGAAATTCCATCACAATGTGTCGAAAAAAACTGTTTAATTCAGAGTAAGTTTGGGGAAACCTTAGCTCGAGGAAATGCAACACAATACGCCAAGCGAGGAATATTAACGCCCAAAAATGAAGACATTCACCGTCTCAACGATCAAATCCTCAAACGACTGTCTGGTGACGGGAAAACGTACTTAAGCGTGGATACAATTGCGACAGGTGACCAAGACGAAATTCATTATTACACCGACGAATTTCTGCACAGTCTAACACCATCAGGCATGCCTCCTCACAGGTTAAATCTCAAAATTGGCGCCACAATTATGTTGCTCAGAAATCTCACTCCCAAAAAAGTCTTTGCAATGGCACGCGTTTAACCATCCTATACCTGCACAGCAATGTTATCGTGGCACAAATACTAACAGGAATTGGAAAAGGAGATACTGTGGTTTTACCCAGAATCGATCTCATGCCATCCGAAATGTACATGCCTTTTAAATTGAAACGGCGCCAATTCCCAGTGATCCTTGCTTTCACCATGATCATTAACAAAGCACAGGGTCAGTCACTGGAATATGTTGGAATTTATTTACCACAACCAGTTTTCAGCCATGGGCAATTGTACGTGGCATTCTCACGAACCCAAAACAAAGACCATCTCCGAGTCCAAGTCGTTAACACCAGCATGCAAGGCACGCTCCTCAAAAATTCGAATCGAGTATTTACCAAAAACGTTGTATTTAAAGAGGTGCTTCAGCAAAACAGTTCCACTCTGGCTACGAACAATACAAAGTCGGATAAAGTGAACAAAACACAAACATTACCAAAACAAAAACAAGCACAAAGTCCCCAGAATGAGGTCCGAAGTACAACCAACCAACAGACCACAAAACTGCATGTTTGTTCTTATGCACAAACATGTGAACATTTATGCCAATATTTAGCCAATCTCACAAATCTCCAAATTCTTCGAACAGAAATCCACAAAGTAAGCAACGTCATTGACGAAATATCTGCTCATGTACTAACTTAACAACCTAAAGTATTCCAACCAACGTTGAATAAAATCGTGGAATATGCTGGATTCCATCCCGCTTTTACAGCACGATATTCTATCGTTCAAACTACGGGTGATGGAAATTGCTTTTATTATGCTGCTTCACTAGCGCTCATTAACACGCAACATTATTCTTGGGTATTCCGTTTTCTGACAACAGTAACACTGCTCAAGGAATGGCGTTTTATTTTCGGCCTGGAAAACACACAAGAAACAGCCGAAAATTTCCGTGTCCCAGACACTGATGAAGCAGGCAGCATAACTGAAATGGGTTTGATGGATCACATACAAATAGCATTAACCAATGGTGTTGGGCTACAGGCACCCACTTTTTAATCTTGAGTTTGGCACTCCACATTCCAATTTACGTGTTTGCCCCATTCATGACCAACCAGGCAGTAGTATATCATCACATCACTGACCTAAGTGAATTACAACAACTCATGAATAATCGAAAGACATATACACGACATCATCTGTATTATCTGGGGTACAAAGAAGATGAAAACAAAAAACCAATTAACATCTTTTACTCAAATCAAAATCATTTTTCGGCAATCTTACCAAAAACAACAACTGCGTTTATTCTGAAGCCCAATAACACTATAAGACGTAAAAAAAATAAACGAAGCTACACAAAGCGGCATCGTCTATTTCTGCTTTGGCCGGCTTAAAGTAATGTTTTAATTGATTCTATGAGGAATAGGGAAGTTCTTTACACCAGGTTGTAAAATTAATTGCGGGGGAGGCGTGACGAAATACTGAGTCATCTAAACCTTATTTAAACAGGTGCAGGTCATTTGGGCCATAAAATACCAGTCAGTTACATGTGAATGTAATAAGTAATCTCATCTCTTCGCGAAAGCGAGGTCTGGTGTTTACAGAACTGATAGGGATGTTGTTTTGACTAAAAAACACTGATTTTTAAGCTAAATCATCTAACATAATTAAAATCGTTCAGTGTGTTTATTTATTTATTTATTTATATGTGTGCCCTTCTACTCTTCTTGAAATAGTGGCCTCAAAAATTGGAGAAAGGGTTTGGAAGGAAGGAAATTTCTCCGCATTTCTCTTATGCGTATTCTTACATTAAAATGTAAGTCCTAAATGCCCCTTTGCAACAGTCAGCAACAATCACACAACAACACATGACGTCAACTATTATTGACCAAATTTTTTTCGTGCTTTTCGTGCCGTAAAGCTCCTCGAGCGTAGCGGAGGCGGCCAACGGAGCAAGCGATGTGACTAGTCTTAATCATTAAAAACT
>JAHWFP010033373.1:1980-14644 GCA_023313725.1 Lithobius niger | reverse complement strand
GCACTAAAAAAAATTGATGCGAGCGGGAAGTGTTTTTTTTTTTTTTTACATTTTATTCGTGACTTTTCAGCTTTTCAGCTTTTCGTGACTTTTGACTATTCGTGAAAAAGTTGCACGTCTGATAAAAAGTCATTCTTTAGATCCAAGTTTTTAGTTGTGACATGCCTCTGAACGGATCGTTTCTAGGCGATCATGTGTACGGAGCAAAGAGGTGAAGTGGTAATCGGCACCAGGTAATGTTTGGTGAAAGTGCTGATGTGAGATTTGGTACTTTTTTTCGTACAAAACAACGTAAAAAAACGTTTCATGCGCTAAGAAAAAAAACCCGTGCGTGTGGTGCTGAGAACCACTTGATTAATTTTTAGTGGCCTAACCATTTCCGACTTTCTAAGGATTTTCACTCAAAAACATCATCAGGCTCACCATCTTCTCCATACAGAGCAACAAAAAGGACACCACACCACAGTTGTACTATGGCACTACACAAAAAAGCGTACTAAAAATAGACATGGGACAGGAGAGGGAGACCAAAGGAAGGGAAAGGGAGAACCAGACCAAAAAGGAGGGGGAGGGGAAACCAGACCATCAAGTATTCTGGTCGCCATCAAGACCAAGAACGAGGAACGAAACACAAGAAGCGCTGGGCAAGCCCTTATGAGATTTTCGGCAGCTTATGGAGGGTCGAGTAAGATGAAAGAAAAAAAAAAGCACAGAGGAGAAAAGAAGTGGTGGGTGGAGAGAAGAAGGGCAGCTGGAATTCGCAATGGAGGACGGGAACGCTAAGTGAAAAGAAAATCTAGGCCCACGTCCAACGCCCCCATCTTTAATCCCAGGCTCGAATCTCCCGACTCCCCCCGCCCCCCACCACTACCTTCAATTCTGTTCGACCACCACCACTAGTGATGCCAATCTCCCCAAGGGATACCTGAGATTTCCCCGCTGTGCTCATCCGATAGTCTCCGTGTGTCCACTTCCAATCCCACTGACGGTGGGGGTGAGGAGGAGACTACCTCACTCGAATGGCAACCACACTCATCGTCCAAGGGTCAGGGGAAGGGCGGGGAAGAAGTTTAGGTCAAAGGGCGCGGCTTAGCACGACTGACCATCCAAGATACAGCACAAATAATTCCAAAGCTTGAATCCTCCCTTAATGACCGGGGGGGGGGGGGGGGGGGGCCGAATCCGTCACTACTGACTTTCACCAGATGCTGTTTGCGGACAAAAAGCCTTACTGGTGAAAATTGCAAAATTATTATCAAGCGCGAAGTTCACAGATGCGTGAAGCAAAATTCACTATTTCGCTGCGGAGCAACTGTGAATACGCATTTGGGTTCAATCAAATCGGCCAGCTTGGGTACCAGTCGGCCATTATTAGATTACGCAAGCCCAGTATGGTCCCCATACCTTCTCCAAAGACATCGACCATCGACTTGAACCCATCCATCGACACTCCGTCGACTTTAAGGCGGCTGGTCGTATTTTGACTTTTAAAATTCTTCGGGGATTTCTGCCCATTGAGCTAACTCTTTCTGAGCTAATTCCAGGAACTGAGCCCCGTGGGCATCCCTACAAACCTATCATGCCTATTACGAGACGTGATTGCCGTAAGGGTGGTCGGCCCCTGCTTGGAATTCACTCCCAGAGCAGACGATTTTGGCACTTATCCGTAAACTTATTTAGGCGGATATCACACCTGCTTGGAATTCGCTGCCAGAGCAGACGATTTCGGCACTTATCCGTAAACTTATTTAGGCGGATATCACACACCAGCCACTTGAGCCGTTTTCTAAAAAGGCCTGAATTTAGTGCTTTTAGTCTTTTCAATTTAATTCTTTGCAACTACAAAATCCACTTGGGAGTGCCTATTCATTGCAACCATCTCTACTTACGTACACGTTTCACATCCTTTTTTACATTCTTTATTCAATCAGTGTTAGGCGACAAACAGCCTTCCCACATTCCCCCAACCCTCTTTTGGCAATGTCATCGCCAACCTTTGTGTCCCTGGCAGGTCTCACCTTGGTGGTAAGGCAGTCGAGACCCGATCCCACCTTCCCTTAGCCATGCTATTTTTTAAACCTTTATTTGTGTGTACACAAACGTTTTCCTACTTTATTACAACAGCATTACTTTCAACGTTCAAACCATTGGTTGTTTTAGTGCCATCCCGTCCCCATCGCGACTTAAATGCTGTCCCTTTTTAGGCTAGTAGTCACCGATCCCCGTGATCCTTGCGAGACCTGTTGCTCTTGCAACAAATTTCATTATTATTATTATCATATTATTGATCATATACGTACATCGATGTTTCGACACAGGTAAAGATGCAGAAAATTCTCTACATCAACGTTTCTACACAGCTTAATATCTTCTCAGTAGACGAGCTTATAACCAATCCAGGTTAGGAATTCCAGTGGAATTCCAAATTAAAGCAGTTAGAAGTTTCCAAGATGGCGTCAGTAGGTATTATACTTTCATCGGCCAAGCAAGCATTTTTTTTTTTTGGGGGGGGGGGGGAGACCATCATTGAGGCGCTGGGTTGTTGCGCAAAGCGATGTGCTGGAAGAATAGTAGGATATTGCCTAGTCGCAACGTAAGTAACCGGTTAAACAGGATGGAAAGCCACGGCTGGATAAAAGTTTTGTGTATATGTGTGCGTGCTAAATGCTGTCTGTGGACGTTTCCTTTAATTACAATAAAAATGGCCACGTCAGCATGACTCAGCGGTAGGACTTACGCCTTTGGTCTCAAAGGTCGTCGGTTCAATTCCCCGCTCAGGCATTCTGACATAGAAGTCCAAACGGCAAAAGGTAAGATACGTTTGCATCCGTATTTATTTAAGCAACAGGTGTTAATAATATACACAAAAAATTTAATTATGCATTTTTTTGACAAGGGACGTACGCAGCCTTGCTACGTCACTACCGCCGATTGCCACTATGACAAGGGAAGCACATAATTTTCGCCGATGCTGCTAATTCTCACATTTTTTACACGTGAAGTCTTAATTTTACCGCATTTTCCCCTTTCGACTTAAAATTTTCAAGTCTTAGACTGCAACCCCACTTTTTTTTTGCAGCTTGAAGAAGTTTGCAGCTTCGAGCCCGTCTCACCTACCATAAGGCCACAACGCCACTCCTCAGACTGACTGATGCATACCGGTGGAGTAGGGCAACCCAAGGCCATCGGCTCCAGCACGCATAGCGCCACTGACTCGCTAAGACACAGACAGGAAACCCGCTACCAAATAAAGAGGCGGATTACAGACCATATGTTTACCGGCAAAGGAAGAGACGAAGTTATCGTATTTGTTTATTTTTTCACACTTTTTTTTTACACGCATTTCATAAATTTTGCACAATTTATCACATTATTGTTTACGCATGTCAAATTTTCCACATTTTTACACACGCACGCTCACACCCCTATTAGGATGTGTTGGACACGACTGTCTGCCAATCCGCCCAGAATCAACTGACAATTCAGAGAAGTTCACGAGGGTTACGCTCACGGGGCACGGACACTTTCTCACCGTTTCATTCCTTCAAGTCTCTTTCTTTCACTCCTCTTCATTCATTCTTCGACCTCGAGCGTTCTCAAGTTACGGTAAAAGAGAGGGGCTGCAAAACCTCAGCAAATCCTGTGGTCAGCAGCTTCTTCTCTTGGTCAAGCGTTCTTTTCGCAGGTCAACGCTCATTAGAAGCCCCGACGCCCCGGGAATTCGGGCCAATCACAGACTTTGCTGACGTTTCCTGTACCAGTCAAAGAAGAAGCGAAGAAACGCCCCTCTCTTCGAACTCCAAGTGAGTGGTGATGGCCTACAGGCAGCGTATTGACAGCCACAACTGCCTGCCAGAACTTGGCCGCCATTTTGAGATATACCCTCCAGCAAAGTCCCAAAACTGAAGACGGGCTGCCAGGAAACGCCCAATTGGTTTTATTGCCAATCCACCCAACGTTAAGAGTGTGACGTAGCCGCCAAGTACTTTTTAAACGGGAGTTGTTAGGTTGGTAACGTGCCACAAGTGCACTATAAGATTACCCTACGACTCTCAACTGAGGATGTTTAAAAGTAGCACTATTGTGTGCGCGGTGTATCTTGAGTCCTGCAAGTGTTTTGCGAGCGGCTACTTCTTCCTGGATGGGATGGCTTTAATCGATGGCCGCCATTGTTTTTGTAACCATCTTGGATACCAACAAGGCACTCTGCTACTGAAAACGTACAATCGATTATCTGTGTTCGTTCTGCAAGTATTTTGCGAGCGGCTACGTCTTCCTGGATGGGGTGGCTTTAATCGATGGCCGCCATTGTTTTCGTAACAATCTTGAATATCAACAAGGCGCACTGCTACTGAAAACGTACAATCGATTATCTGTGTTCGTTCTGCGGAGAACTCGGGATAGGCCGCGGACACTATAGAAATCTTGTAAATTCTGTTGCCACCCCAGAGCACTAACTGCGGCACAAAGTAGGCATTAACCGTCTCTTCCTACTGATGGTTTTTTGGCGGCAGTGAGTTTTTTAAAAGTAGTTTTAGGAACCTTGCAAATTCTGTTGCCATCCCGAAAGCACTAACTGTGGCACAAAGTTGATATCAATGACATGAGTTAGCCTATCTCTTCCTACTGATGTTTTTTTTTTGGCAGTATTGAGTTTTGTTAAAGTAGTTCTATAAATCTTGTAAATTTTGTTGCCACCCCCCAGAGCACTAACTATAGCACAAAATCTTCATCAGTGATAAGCGTTAGCCTATGACTCTCAACTGAGGATGTTTAAAAGTAGCACTATTGTGAGCGCGGTGTATCTTGAGTCCTGCAAGTGTTTTGCGAGCGGCTACTTCTTCCTGGATGGGGTGGCTTTAATCGATTCGATAGCCGCCATTGTTTTTGTAACCATCTTGGATATCAACAAGGCACTCTGCTACTGAAAACGTACAATCGATTATCTGTGTTCGTTCTGCGGAGAACTCAAGATAGGGCGCGGACTCTATAGAAATCTTGTAAATTCTGTTGCCACCCCAGAGCACTAACTGTGGCACAAAGTCGGTATCAATGACATGAGTTTAAGCCTATCTCTTCTTACTGATGTGTTTTTTTGGCAGTATTGAGTTTTGTTAATGTAGTTTTAGAAATCTTGTAGAAATCTCTTCCTGCTGAGAATGTTTAACAGTAGTAAAAGTAGTTTAAAAGTAGTTTTAGAAGCCTCGTAAATTCTGCTGCCACTTTAGAAGCAGCAAGTGGCGCAAATTCGATATCAGTGACATGAGCTACTCTATCATTTCCTATTGAGGGTGTTTGGCAGTAGTCAGTTTTAAAAGTGGTTCTGGAAATCTTGTAAATCCTGTTGCTACCCCAAGATCACGAACTGCGGCACAAAGTCAGCATCAGTGACGTGTTAGCCTATCCCTTCGTACTAAGGATGTTTAGCAGTAGTGAGCACAAAAGTCGTTCTAGAAGTCTTTTAAATTCTGTTGCCACCACAGAGCACTAACTGTGGCATAAAGAATTCATCAGTGATATGAGTTAGCCTATATACCCCTTCCTTACTGACGATGTTTGGCAGTAGTGAGTTTAAAAGTAGTTCTAGAAGCCTTGTAAATTCTATTGCCACCTCAGAGCACTAGATGTGGCACAAAGTCAGTATCAGTGACACGAGTTAGACTATCTCTTCCTACTGAGGGTGTTTAGCAGTAGTGCGTTTAACAGTAGTTCCGGGAATCTTGTAAATTGTGTCGCCACCCCGAGAGCACTAAATGTGGCAAAAAGTCTCGCCTCTCAATATACTCCGCATTAGACAACTAACACGAAGATACATTACTGTTCTAAACCGTATCAGGATAAAATACCTGTGGACAACAACGTGATTTTTACATGCAAATCTGTAATTCCATTTTACAAACGACCAACTGATAAAATTACTTACCACGCGCGAAATTTTTACTAAAATAGACATCATTTACATTTTTTACATTATGCTTCTACGAAATCCCTGCCTGGTTTATACAGTAACGACATACATGTACGTTAAGCAATGCACCCAATACCACCTCGCCTGAAATCCGATTGGGGGGAGGGGGGGGGGGGGTTGTGTGAATGAGAATCAGACTATAACAGGGTAGTTACAGTGTAGATTGTCACTAGAACCTGTTCAGAACATGGGAGAACTCTTCCCCAAAACTCGAAAGGCATTCGTTTCTTTAAGCCTCCTCAAATCCTAGCCGAACTTCCAATCTGCAGGGGAAAAAGCGTCGAAATTGGCTTTGGTGTTTTGCTGCGCCGTGCAACCTTTAAAACGCTCTTCCTCCTGGCTTGACACATCTTTATGGTTGGTTTGCCAACCCAGGAAGGGGTAGTGAAGCGAGAACACGCCCCCGCCACCTAAAACGTTACAAGCACGCACAAGTACACACACACACAGTCACGGGCCAGAATAAATTTTCCTGCTACACCAGGGGCAACTTATGTATGGAGAGCGATGACGAAGGGGTGGGATGGGGATGGGGTGGGGTGGGGTGGAGGAACCAAACAAACTTGTACTTTTAGTTGACTGAGAGTAATGCCTCTTGGTTGGGTAAGGGTTTTTTAATTGGTAAAGTGA
Organism: Lithobius niger; assembly: GCA_023313725.1. Lineage (NCBI taxonomy): Eukaryota > Metazoa > Arthropoda > Chilopoda > Lithobiomorpha > Lithobiidae > Lithobius > Lithobius niger. The sequence continues at coordinate 8,046 of JAHWFP010033373.1, read as the reverse complement.
GGTTAGCTGTCATTTAAGTTTCCTTAAACTGACGCCAATAAAGGACAGATTTGGCATTTTTATGTACTCGTCGTTTTTTTTTTAATCTTTATTCATGCTTTTGACATCTAAACCATTATCAATTCGATAAGAAATCATGTGCCACCGTCACATACCCTGTTAGGGTCCGTATCCACACCGAGTTTACATAGACCTCGGCCCTTCCGCCAATTATTACGAAAGAAAATGGACAGCCAACATCTTTCTCCCTTTTTTTTTCCACCGTGGCACATCACACAATCAAGAACCAATCAAACCTTCCCCGCCCCGCCTCTCTTGTCTTAAAATTACACCATTTTTCCACCATATTAATTTCCTTTGTTAACACGATTGGCTTCCTTCTTCAAACTCCCCACACCCTGAATCATTTTTTTTTCTTCTTCAAATTTGACTAAGTGCGGGGGTGCGTGTTCCCTGGCCTGGCATTTGTTCCTCTTTTTTATGCCAGTCAGTGTTTCAGAAATACTGACTTCCCCCTTTTTAATCTTCTTTTTTTGAACTTTTTTTTTGGGTTCCCTTTTTCTCTTCATACAATAATTGCTGATGAGAATTTCAAATAAGACCAGACACAAACATTTACGGCCAGAGATTTACTTTCCTTTGGGAAATGGCATTTGAATGCAGCCTCGCCAGTAAAACCTTGCCAGAAGGGTCATTACGACTGTGATTAACTTGACGAAAGCGAGCAACTGTAGCAGTTGCAAAGCTTCTGCCGATTACACATGGCCAATATTGAACTTCGGGCGCCAAAAATGCAGTAACAGAAAGAAACGGGCAGCATAAGATTCGATTTCAGGGTATTCGAAATGGCATTTGCGTGTAGTTTGCCAGAAGAGTCATTACGACTGCGATTAACTTGAAGAAAGCAAGCAACTGTAGCAGTTGGAGAGCTTCTACCGATTATATATGATCAACATTGAACTTCGGGCGCCAAAAATGCAGTAACTGAAAGAAACTGGCAGCATAAGATTCGATTTCAGGGTATTCGAAATGGCATTGGCGTGTAGCTTGCCAGAAGCATCATTACGACTGCGATTAACTTGAAGAAAGCGAGCAACTGTATCAGTTGCAAAGCTTCTACCGATTATATATGGCCAACATTAGACTTCAGGCGACAAAAAAAAAAAAAACAACGCTTGGATAAGCAAAAGCAGACTGTATATTTATCAAAAAGGAAAAAAAGAAAGAAAGATGTAACGAGATAAAAAAAATCAAAATATGTGAAGACGGTGGCATCGATCGCATTTAACAATCGATGCAGGAAGTCACTTCAAGCCGGACAGACGCGGTCACGTGATTAAATGGTAATGAAGTCTAATGAGGCGAAGAATAATTGGCCCATCCCAAGGACAACACAGACATCAGGAAGAATGGGAGAGTCGCCACTTTAAACAAAATCAATAATCGTAGACGCTATTGGCCTCAATAATAAGAGAACTCTAGCCATGCATGGCATTTGTATCGACCACGATATATGCACAAGGAAGACAACGACCCAAGATAAATCATAATACTGGTCTGTCCGAATTAAAGATACGAGCCGATACTAACTGGATACAGACACATTCTTTCAATAAGCCATTTTGTCGCTCAGTTAGAGATAAATACATTCTTTCAATAAGCTATTTTGTCACCCAGTTAGAGATAAATACATTCTTTCAATAAGCCATTTTGTCGCCCAGTTAAGAGATACATTCTTTCAATAAGCCATTTTGCCACCCAGTTAAAGATAAATACATTCTTTCAATAAGCTATTTTGTCACCCAGTTAGAGATAAATACATTCTTTCAATAAGCTATTTTGTCACCCAGTTAGCGATACATTCTTTCAATAAGCCATTTTGTCGCCCAGTTAAGAGATACGTTCTTTCAATAAGCCATTTTGCCACCCAGTTAGAGATAAATACATTCTTTCAATAAGCTATTTTATCACCCAGTTAGAGATAAATACATTCTTTCAATACGCTATTTTGTCACCCAGTTAGCGATACATTCTTTCAATAAGCCATTTTGTCGCCCAGTTAAGAGATACATTCTTTCAATAAGTCATTTTGTCGCCCAGTTAGAGATATATTCTTTCAATAAACTATTTTGTAGTCACGGTTCACCAAATTAAATTAAAACCTTTATTTTCCTAACATCATACAAAAAAGCACACACCAATACAGGGTGACCCCCAAAAAATTACAACGCCAGAAATCTGTCTTGTATTGACCCACAAAAACCGACACGGCAGAAATATATCTTAATGGTGACCAACAAAAAAAGCGAAACGGTAGAAATCCGTCTAACAGTGATCCATAGAAAACGCTCCGGCACAAATCTGTCTTATGGCCACTATCACCAGCCTGGAATTAAGGCAAAATGATTTTAAAAAATAAATTACAAGTACAAACAAATAATAAAAAAAGGACTAGATTTGTTTTTTAAACCTTGCGACTGGAGTAATGCAACGAACTTGGCAAGTGCAACAAGGTTGCCGAAAACATTGCTCCAACCCTGTTAAGAATGGCGAAAGAAACTGATTAAGTCGAATTTTTTTGAGATTCTCTTGAACAAATTGAGAGGAGCGTTCACAATGGCACTCGGCAAACTGTTCCACACCGGGGCGACTCGGTTAATGAAGAACGGACGACAGTCCAGACTCCGATTAATTTGAATTCTAAGATTGTGGCCACGGGTTCTATACAGAGTTGTGCCTTAAGGTAAAGAAATTACGCACGTCTGTGTCGGTCTTTCCATGAATAATGGAATACGTCGTAGCTAAATCAGTGTAAACACCTTAATTCTAGTGAGTCTAAGTTAGTTTTACACAATCTGCCTTTGTAACAATAGGTTTTCAGACCTGAAAGGGCTGCCATTGCCATTGCAGCGCTTAATTGTGTCGATGTCTTTTAATAAATGTGGGGACCAAACTAGGGAGAAGCATTAGGAACTTACAAGGCATTCTACCAAGGGACAAAAAAATCGTGACTAAAATATAAATTAACTCCTTGACTTTGCTCTAAAAAAGGTAGTTTCCTGCTTTTCCCTAACCATTTTCCAACTACCTGACTTTTTCCGACCTTCCTGACTTTCCAGAGTGACGGGAACCCTGGATTATTATGAAAGTTTCTGGTAAGGTCATCCACATTATTTCAAAGAAAAATAGACTGTTTAGAGGGGGAAAAATCAACATTTTTCTGCAATGATTGTTAACCTGAAACCAATGATCATTTGAAACAATTCTTCAACCGATCTACGAATTCAGGGCGAAAAAACGGATACGACGAAAAAGCAAAATCGATTTGTCTTTTTTTTCTTTGATTTCAAGGCGTTACGAGTTGACATCAAGCGCTTGAAACACGCGTCTCACTCAACACGCCAACGCTCGGCTGCGGCCATCTTGCCACACGCGAAAACGAGGCTACCGCTTTTCTCCTCCTAGCGGCAGTCATCAATATCAATCGCGGCGACGATGGCGGCGCACAGACGACAGCCTTTGGCCGCCAGTCATCGTGCCTCCTTCTCCAACTCTTTTGCGTAGCGAGGAAAGACCCTGGGGCTGAGGAGGCAGGCAAGAGAGTAAGCAGGCAAGGGGGTTTACATCAAGATAAATTACAGTCACTCAAGGAGACGCCGTCACTCGCACAGCAGGCGAAGGGCCACTTGTGGACGCCAAGGACTCCATCGCCTATTCACACTCGCCGAGACCGACAAACATGTTGGTAGTGGGATGCACACGCAAGAATCGGATTAGTCTATCGAATCAGGGCCCCTCTTCAAAGACCACTTCTATTTTTATCAGACAAGGGGGCGTCGGAAAATCTTTAATAACGCCATCAAAGGCCTCTCCAGTTTGTTTTGCCTACGCGTCAGCTCCCCCCAACAAGCGCCAACCGTGAACGTCAGACGAGCGAAGGTTTGAAGCAGGAGTTTTCGTCGACACAGGTTGTAACGTGTCTACCTCGCAAATGAACAGGAAGTATAATTACAAGTTTACTAGGGCAGCACACCGTACATGGCTGGTTTTGTAGGGCATTGTTGTGATTTCCCGATTGTGACATTAAGCCATCTGCCAATTATTGTTGAAGGTCCTTGTAAACAGTTATCAAAATTAAGCACCACCGGTAGCAGTCGCCCAATCTTTCATTAGAATTAGTTAAACCCAGGGTTGACAAACATAGAGGCCCAGATCCCATTAGCATGAAAATAGTGTGACTGGGAAAAACATGACGTCATCAGTACTGTTCCTTTTTGTTGAAAACACAGTTCGAATCACTACTTATACAGAGAATTCTAATGAAAGACGCTCAAACAAACAAAAGCATTAGGATTATCGAGACTCACAATGAGAACTTCAACAGAATAAAGAGTTATTGAGATTCCCACTGCGCAATTCAACAGGAAAAGGATTATCGAGATCCCACTACGTACACAACAAACCAACAAATATTACGATCTTAGTTATATAGATTAAGTACAAGGCACAAGAAAATCTGCGATACCAGAAAGAATAATCGCTACAGAAAGAGATTTTTCGTTCAGTTTGACTGCGGTGTTGAATTTAGTATTTTTTTCCCTATTGTTATCAGCTAACTAAGAAGTGTTTGGCCCTGAACATAACATAACAAAAATGGTTGGGTGGGATGGGGGGGGGGGGATTGAGGCACAATGGCACGAAAAAATGTAAAATAGGTCATTTGTGCCAACCTCAGTCATAGTTGCCACTGCGCCATACGTTACAAGATATTAAACGAACCCCAAATCTAGGTCTTACATAAACTCGGACAGGTGGACAGACTTCACCCAATTCCACAGTAGATGAGATCAATTTCCAGGCTATTCACCGAAAATTTAAGAAGGAAACTTTTCCACACATTTTTCCAGTTTTACTTAAATTAGGGCTCGCTTAAGTGGAAAAAACCAGCCCGATTTGATGACCTCTACGGTGTAAATACAGAAGTACAAGGTTTAATTTCATTTTAATACAATGTTTTAACAAAATGCACTCAGAACTAGGCCTAAAACTGTGGCTTTGCTTTTCCCTGAGTTCTCCAGGGTTTTTTTTTGTGAAAAATCGGAAAACTCCTTGAGTTTTCCCAGAGTTTCATACGTACTTTAAATTCCCAGAGTCTTCCAGGTTCTCCAAGCTGGTGGAACCGTGATGCAGTAAAACCACTCTCAAATACAGAAACAATTCTGTACAACCACCGTTGTAGTTACAACCCTACGTTCAGATTAGAGCACCTAAAAGCCTTAGATTACGACTCCTTGCAATAATTTTAAAGTGAACAGTTGTGTACATAATACTGAAAAGTTAATAAAGTTAACTTAGGCTTACTCCCGGAGTGGATTCATTGATTACCTAGTCAATCTTACGTAATTGTCTAATCTGAAAGATGCCCCAAGAAAAATGCACCAAATCTTTTTTCCCTACCAATTCGCTATAGCCCATATATCCGCATTTTTTTCCCCGACTTACCGAACTTCCGACAGCGAGGGGCTTAATTGCCTTCCTAACTTAATTGAATGAAAGTGATAGACCCAATCAACGCCTTTCACTCAATGTTGTTCTTGTTTTTTTTTTTTTGATTTCGAAACAAATGCAGTTAATTAAGTTGTGTTGTCACTCAGTCTGGTGTTGTCTCAAAAAGTTACCCCCACAAATCCATTCATCCCATGATATCCCATGACAATACACCCCCCCCCCCCTACCCTTCACTTTCTTTAGAACACACTGCGTTCGAAGAAAAACCAAATATTCTTAAAAGTAAAAAGTTTTGACCAATCACAATTTGATTACGCTTAGTATATTCCGCGTGCTACCGTGGTGGCAGGCAGAGAATCCGGGGAAAGAATCAAACTAGCGGGTTATACAATCAGGCTATTACCCCGCCACCTCGGTTATAGCCCGGCAGCACCATTATACCCCATGACCATGTCGGTGTACGTGTGCACAACTTGCCAAGAAAACTTAAAACATATGCTAACTACTAGTTAAAGCCTGCACTTTTTACTCATATTATATATATATATATATATATAT
>JAHWFP010033372.1:0-26402 GCA_023313725.1 Lithobius niger | reverse complement strand
TCGAACTATTGAGAAGGTATTCAATATTGCAATGCCACAATTAAGTATTAAGTAAGATTCGGTCATCTGCTTGAAGCCACTTTAAGATGATGCTGACTTTTCCGCAGCTGAAGTGTATGCAAATGATTTTTTTTATTAGTTTTTGAAATCGCACGTAGGTGTTACTGTTTTGTGTAAAGAGTTAACTTAACGACAACTTTTATTGCTTGTTTTCACTGCAGCATGTAGGTCACGTCTTAAGTCAACAATTTTTTTTTCTTATTTTTCTGTACAAGCGATAAGAAAAAGTGTTTACCACCCAAAAAAAAATATAAAACACCTCTTTGTTCAGTGGGGAAAGAGTAAAATTGTTTTTCACAACTTTCTATGTGCTACTTAATACGATGATTATAAAAATTGCCTGATGATGCTAAACTGTTCAGTAGGTCTATCTTCATTCTGCAATTTTTAGGTGGCACTGACATTATAAATTTTGATTGTTTCAGGTTATCTATATACAGGCCTTTGTTTTGGTTATTTTGATGGGGAAACTTATGCGGAAAGTATTTTTTGGACAACTTAGGGCAGCAGAATTGGAGGCAAGTATTGTATTTTTATAATAAATAATATTAGTAGCCTTTATCGGGTCACCTGAGAAATGTTCGTCGGGTTATGTTTATGTGTGTAGTGTCTGCAGAAAATGTGAGTGGTGAAGTATAGGAAGCTTCATTGAAGTTTTTTTTTTATCAGTAAACTCAAGTGTGTTTAAAAATGTTCTTACTCCCTTTGACTATCTTCATGAAATAGTTGATTGTCTGGTTCTCAGTTTACGAAATGTTATGAAGTTTGTTGCATATTCTCACCTACATTGTTAAATTGAATGATTGCACTAAACAGAATACTCTTTTTATTTCAGCATTTAATCGAGCGGTCATGGTATGCAGTAACAGAGACTTGTTTAGCATTCACCGTCTTTCGAGACGACTTCAGTCCGAAATTTGTGGCATTGTTCACATTACTATTATTTTTAAAGAGCTTTCATTGGTTAGCCGATGACAGAGTTGACTATGTAAGTATAAATTACTAAGGCTGCGCCGATAACGATACTCTATCGGATCCGTTCGGTTGCCAAAATTTGCAGTATCAGCAACTTTCGCTGAAATGTAGATAAGTTTGGAACCTTTAGAGATTATTATGACATGGTGAAGTACCTTCCTAACTGTCTTTTAACTGTTGGTTACTATTTTTAAAAAAAATTAATTTTAATAATTATTGGACTTTTGAAGAAACTCCATTCTTAAAAAAATTGGGGATTAACACTTTGGAGTCTGAGATAATGTTTTGTGCATGTCCGCCGGTCCTGACCATATTAGCGTCTTACAAAAAAAATCACAACTCTGTTAGTTTTTCATCAATATACACAATTTTTTTTTGAGATAATAGATAAAAGTGCACACTTTTTGGAAACTTAGATGAAATTAAAAAAAAAATTTATTTCTTTTTGTAAAAAATGATGGAAAAATCGAAATATTTGTGTTTCGACAAAAATACGACGAAAGCATACTAGTGACAAACAAAGCCTCTCAAGTCCGAAATAAACACTCCAAATTAGCCATAATAATATTTGTTCACTGTAGTCACTTTCTGGCACAGAATTCAAGCCTCTCTGTGGCATGTTACTTTCAATAAAATCGCTAGATTCAGTTTCACTTTCGTCTGACAATGCCATGTTGGCTTTCACTTCAAAAAAGACGCTCCAGCTAGAACACTAAAAACGAAATTCTACTGCATGGTTCTGCCATTTAGCGATTGAAAAGTGAACTAATATGACCAACAAAGACTCTGGCTAAGCCACAGCGGACGTACTGCCCTCCACAGTTTCGTATAGTAAATCAAAAGTATGAGATGTACCAGTACGTCCTTAGGCACTCAGTAACAATTAATGAAAACGTACCAGTACGTCTTTAGGATCCAAAGTGTTAAAGTTTGGATGTCTGTGTCTGTACCGGTGTAGGCAACATTTTTAAAACTTTATCGGTAAAGTTGGTATCAGTACAAAATACATCAAAAACCTAAAAAAATTTCAAGTGTATCTGAACGTAATTTGCAGTCAGGATTTTAGTTAGTATTGGAGAAAATGTTTTTATTGCAATGATGGGGTGGCCCGGATTGTTAGCGTGACTATCTTGTGTACCGTAGGTCTCAGGTTCATGCCTAGCTTAGCCCACCCTTAACTGTGCTTTCAGAAAGACTGGTCCTGGAAATCTGCTCGTGCTTACATTGAATGTATCCTGTAAAATATTCGTAAGAATTGACAGAAAATCACTGTTCAATTACGCTGAATTAAAAGTCGAAGGTTTTCCCGCAAAACCTGCCGATTTTCAACAACCTTTGCTTGTCGTTGTCTTCAGGCAGTTAAGCCACTAGCACCCACACTGACTCTCCTTCCAAGCCAACGAACTTCCAAAATTCAAAACTACCTCCTCATCCCATCACAGTAAGCCTTGAGTCAGCATTCCAGGCTGTGTTGGTGCTGCTCATAGCCCGTGATTCTTCATCTGTGGTGGTGAAGGTAGGAATTTCTTCCAACTTGCTTCCAGTGTAGTTTTGAATTCGGGTGTCACCATGTTACTAATCATTTTATATGCCGGTTCTTGCGTGTTCATTAGTTTTATCAGGCATGAAAGTCTTCCTCGTTTCAGCTGATTTCCTCGTTTTTCTCTCCTCGTTATAGCTGATTTCCTCTTTTTTTAGCTTTGCAAACCTCCTAAAAATGCATTAAAGACCCTAAAAAATGTATAAATTTGGTAGATTTTCTCCATTTCATCGTTTTCAACCAAGAGTTACTTTCATGCCTGTTTTATCAACGTGCTTCTACACTGCTGAATGCCCATCAACTCTTTAAGGCGTGAAGGTTTGCTCCTTTGCTGGAATCTGAATTGAGCATAATATTAGTCTGCTCCCAGTCTATGTGGTGTTCAGATTTCTTGCAATGGATGGCCACAGTAAGACAAAAAAAAGGATTGCTGTGGCCATGCATTGCAAGAAATCTAAACACCAGATGGACTGGGAGCAGACTAAAGTCAGATTCCAGCAAAGGGGCACATTTCTGCGTTTTGAGAGTCGATGGCCATTCAACAGTGTAGAGCCACGTCGATAAAATTACTGAAAACGCAAGAACCGGCATATAAAATGATTAGTAACATGGTGACATCCCAATTCAAAACTAGACTGGAAGCAAGCTGGAAGAAATTCCTCCCCTCACCCCAATTACAGAAGAAGAAACTGATGAAGAAGCATGGGGTATGAGCACCACCAACAAAGCCTGGAATGCTGACTGAAGGCATACTGTGATGTGATGAGGAGGGCGTTTTGAATTTTGGAAGTTGTTTGGTTTGGAAGGAGTATGAGTGTGGGTGCTAGTGGCTTTAACTGCCTGAAGAAAATAACCAGTAAAGGTTGTTGAAAATTTGCAGGTTTTGAGGTGAAAAACCTTTGGTTCAGCGTCATGAACTTGAACCAAAATTTTTACGAATATCCTAGCAATACCCTCGCTTTATGCATATTTGGTCAATCGTCGTATTTGGGCCGATGGTTTAGGTAATGAACACCGTAAACAAATGGGACTTTTAATGTTTTTTTTTTCCCCAGTGCAGGTGGTATAGTCAATAAATACATTAATAAACAAATAAATTAATCAGTTACATAAAGTGAAACTGCAGTTCTGTAAATTTTATACTGCTGACGTGCCATCTTGTATCGGCTCTTTTAGTTGATGCTAAAAATGGCGAAGTCTGATGTGTCACCCAGCCTCTGAAAACGACGATTTTTGAATTTTGCGCCGTTTCCTCTGCAAGTGGTAACGTGGTTGTCAGGCCCACGTCAATGCTTTTTTGTTGGAACCAGGAAGCGTGTCAGCAACGCAATTGTATGACCCCTGATATAGGTTAACTAGTATTTCAGTAGCGTGCAATACTGACTGCCTTGATGGTGAGTCGGGTTAGTTTCTTGTGTTCAATTGTGCTAATGGTAACTTGTTCAAAATCTGGCAGATGGTCTTGGTCTGTGTGACGTACTGCAAGTCCGTTGTTGGAGTCATCTGAGTAGGGATAGTCCGATTTTGATATCGGTATATTCAGTATTTTTGCCATATTGTTATCGGACCATTGTAAGACTTGCGATACCAATATCCGTTACTCCAAGAAACGAAACCATCTTCCCTGCAAAGCTGAGTGCGTAAAAACAACAACCAATTAAGTGACAAAAGCAAAACCATTTGCTCTGTTTGTAATGAAAGTGTTGCATGTGATGCTTCCAACGTTCAAAGTTTCACTACGATCAACTTAAGTGAAAGTCCTGAAGCCATGAATAAGAGTAAAAATGCTCTCATATGCACAGAACTTGAAAATTTTGAACTGTAAAATCGGAAAGTGTATTTCTATGTTTAAGAATACCATAAGCAAAGAACTTGATCTCTTGCTGGTATAAAGTAAGGTGTTTGTTATACTGTAATGTAACCGTTTTAGCTTTATATTGTGTGGTGGTTGATATATAGCTCGTGTGACCTCTTAATTTAACTTACTGTAAATTATTTTTAATCGAATAGGTAACGTAGCCAGAAAAGATCTTAAGCTTACAAGCAAAATTTATTCACCATTCTTTTTTAGCATAATCTCAGCAGTTGGAACCCATGCAAAACCAGAAAATGGAGTTGCATTTGTATGGAATTTTAAATTCCGGTCGTGTGTTTAATATTAGTATCAGATCTGGGCTATTTACCAATCATCGGTATTGGAGCGGTAAAAACTATAGGGTGATCCCTAATACTGAGCTATTACATCTTAGTTCTTTGTGAGCCGTTTTATGAGTTACGAGGGTTCTCTTCGTGGGCCCTTCTAAAAAGCATTGCCTGGTTCGTTGCCTGTACTTGTTGAGGAAGAAGAGCAGCAGCTTTGACAATTTCAAAAACCTTCGTTTTTACTCATCTGGGTGACAGATCCAACTTAATCATTTTCATGATTTATGCAAATACTGGAACTCATTCAGTGTAAACGATCCTTTAGTTATTCATCATTTTCATCTAGAAATCTCTCAATCAATGAAATGCATGTGTTTTATAGTCATAAAATTGACTGCGACGTGACTAACATTGTCGTAACGACAACTCCCCCCCCCCCCCCCACCCGGGCATTTTTTTTACGGCTTTGTAGCACTCTTTGTTAATCCGGCTGGATGTTTCAATGCACTGAACCGCTAATTTTGTTTCATATTTACTACCTGGATGCTGGCGTTATTGTAGAATTTTGCACTGTCCACACACGTTCTACAACTCGTTCGGCAGTTAGTGCTTTTCCTTACCTCTCTTGCACAATAAGACATGGCGGGTGGGAGACACGTAACCTGCCCAAGATGTGGTGGATGCTGCGGACTAGGTGCACTGGATGTCTCTAGCTGGCTACCTTCTATGAACGTGGTTTACAATGGCCTACAACAGACATTAGAATTTGGATAATGACGCCAAAAAAAAAATTAACATACATACAATGCAAAAGCTGACTTGGTCATTTTCTGAATGGGCAAACAAAACCGATGGAAGGGGGAGGAGGGTGGAATTCACTACATTGTTACGCCACCTTTGATATAGCTTGTCAATGAATTTTTCCAAAAACTGACCTATTTGGTGTTCCATAAACAATTTCAATGAGTTTTTTTTTTTTTTTTAATATGTGCTAGTTAAGTTTAGCTGCAGACTTTCTCAATTTATGTAACAAAAACTAAAACGAAATTCCTAAAGGGAATGGTTAAATCACTACACTGGTGCACAAAGGTGTAAAACTGAACTTTTGTTTGAAATAAAAATATAGGCAAATAAGTGTCAATTCTTGTCCTTTCTTTTCAGTTTATTTAGCTTGAATTTTAGCCTTTTTAAGGCATTATTAAAGACTCGTAATTTCTGTAAAATAGTTAAAATATATCCACCACAATTTCTTCTGTGCCTTAGAATAAATTCTGCAAAAATTTCAAGCATTTCTGTGACTTATAGTGCAGGCAAACAACTTTTGTATTGCATAACACAAACTTAAAAGCAGTAATGTTTTTCTCTTTAAGCTACTTACAGCCAATATAAAAGTTCTTGTGCATAGCCTAGTTTTAAATAACCATCTACTTGTTAGCTTCAGACATTTTTACCAGTCGTGTAGCAATAAAGCGATGAATAACTCCCAATGAAAATGTCCGTGTATTTGTAGCATTCTGTGGCATGCTTAGGCACACTTTTAAGAGATAATGGTAAAATAACATTTCTGCTATGTTCCACGGGTTTTTCTGAAAGTTCCCATTCACTGCTTGTTTTTAAAATCTGCAGCTTTCCACTAACTATACTCCAATGAATTTTTTTAGAGGCATTTTTAATCAGCTGCAAAACACTACCATTGTGGAAATTACTTGAGGCATCATTATCCCTAAACTGTTCGTTGTTTAGGCTAATTCTCGAAAGTAAGTAATTTTGCGAATTTTCGACTGCTTTGGCGGTAGATTTTCGTTGTTGTTAGTCCACATTTATTAGTCTTCTTCAGGCATCCTGTGATTATATTTTTGTTCTCTGAATTACAGCTGCTCTGTTGTCACTGTTGTTATTTTTTCATTCAGAAAACAAAAACAAGATCACAGGAGGCCTGAAGAAGACTGTAGGAAGTGTAACAAAGAAAATCTACCTTCAAAGCAGTCAAAAATTCATATAATACTGTTGTGGTATTTACTTTCGAGAATGAGCGTAAACAAAGAACAGTTCAGTGACATTTCTGAAACCTCTCGAACTAAAATTCAGAGATTCAGCATTTTTAAATTGAGCATCATAGTGTCAGTATTGGCTAAACCGATATTGTGCTAGTACTGGCATTGGTATCAAGACCAAAACATGTATTGAAACAGCGAACGGCATTACTGTTTATACTTTAATGCAAGGCAGTAAAATTCTTCATCCTGTCTTGCACCAAAGTAAACAGTAAGGCTGTTAGATATCCCATAGTTTTCATTTTGTTACCAGTGCTGTGCCAGCACTGATACAAGCAGAATTTCTAATCCAATACTGATGCCTAACTTCAAGTAATTTCCACGATCACAGTTTTTCGCAGCTTCACAATTTAGGCAGCTGACTGACTTGCAACTAGGGGTGTGCAAGCTCAAATTTTCACATCGAGTTGAGTTTCGGGATTCGAGTTAAGTTCTGGTTACAAAGGTGATGGTGTAGGTTCTTATTGTCATACACTAACCCAATTAAATCAGTTTTCTCCAGTATAAAAAAGACGTGAATTTATTTATGTATCTTACTTTACAAAGACTACACACGATATACCCCAGTTTTTAAAAGGTTATTTCCGTAGAATTCAGGTAAAGTTTTGATGCAATTGATCGAAGAAAATAAAGTTTTTGATTGCCTTCGAAAATCTCCATTACTTGTTTTTAATGCACTCTCTCGGGTTCTCAGTGCTTATTCCAGAGAAAAGAAAGAAAGTTGGCTTCCCTCCCAGTCCCATAGTTATTCCACTGCGCATGCACAGTCCTCCCTATATAAACGCTGGCGCAGCTTCAATCCTCATCTTTTTTTCTCTGCCTGGCACGCGATGCGGCTGCTCTTCCAGCTCGTCGTCCGATTCACGTTCCTCGTTCCGCTGTTCCTCGCTACCACGTTCCTCCATACCACCGTGCCTCCCTACAGCCGTTCCACTTGGCCCCTGCCCAAGACGGCCTATGTCATCATTGTGTTTGGGCGGTACGCGGATCAGTTCTGACGGGCAACGATCCTCGTCCTCAGTTCCCCACTGCTCATTGTTTCTGCGTAGCCTTCTTGGATTGGGCTGTTTCACCGCCTACTGTCGGCTTTCGCCTTTCTTTCCTTCCAGCATTGAATGCTGTTTAATCAAAGAGGTATGATATCCCTCCACGCCGCCACCATCTGCGCATCCTACTGCGCAGCCCTCTTTTCTGATATATACTCCGACGATGCAACCCGCTCGTCTTTCTTCTACCTTCGACCTATGCAGCTGTGCAATGCGCTGCTCCTCAACAGGTCCAATACGCCTGCCCCCCTTAGGAACACCAACATCTTCTCACTACTACAGTCAATCTACCCTTCTCCTGTAAGGCTGTTCCTACCTCGAACCGACATTATGATCCCTTCAAGAATCCCGTCCCATCCTCTGTACCACCTTGGACAGGGAGGACTGGCGTTCCGCAATGCAAACACCGTTTCGCTACTCCTGTCCCCAGTTCCCCGTTTTCATTTTTACTAAACTTGTGACACCTCTCATTCGACTAAGGCAGGAACGGGACTTCGTGCATTTTTAGAACGAATGTTCCAGGTTGAGCAATGCTGACACGATTCGGTCGGTTCCCGATTCCGCCACTCCTACCAACTCGGTTCCACGATCCCATCTAACATGCTATCCTTCCTTCCGCAGAACGGTCGTTCCTCACGACAGACTGCCCGAGAGATTTTACTTCCAAGCAGCTATCTCCACTTGACTATCCTGCACTCCACCTTTCAACCTTGTCTCCCGTACCAAGCTATGACACCGTACCATCGTTCCTCCTAGGGCGCTCACGACGCATGGTCACCCTAAACGTTCCCGTTCCACGTTCCGCCTCCGCACGTTCCGCATCATCGATCCGCGTGCCATTGCTCCTGCGGATGGCACACACAAGAACCACAAGCTTTCTCGACATCGCTCAATTCCCCGGTTCCCTCCTTGTAGGCCCAAGCTCACAGGATGTTTCGTACCATCTCCACTGTTCTTCGACGGCATGTTTTCCGTCAACCCCTGCGATAATACATGCGGCCTCAAGGATTGCTTCGACTCTTGCCAATTCCGCGGTCCCTTTCGCAGACCCAACTATCCTTCATTCAGTCCGGGTGCATTCCACCTCCTGTTCCCGTTCCTACGTGGTTCTCCGTTCCAGCCTTTCCTGCATTCCTATGGACACTTTCCTTGTCCCTGCATTCATGCGGATGTGTTCCGCGTTCCTGCGCCCTTTGCCATGCCGTATCTACTGTGCCGTTCCGACGTTTCGCTGGTCTTATAACCACTGGAAGACTGCTCCAGGACCTGCTACTCGTCCATTGCTGCTTATCAGCCGCACCTGCTGTCCGCCTGCCCCCCTGCACGCGGTGTATCAAGGGTCTTCACCGCCTTATACAACTTTCAACACCTTTCGTCCCAAGCCTACCATTGGGCTTTCAGTTCCCAGTTAGACCTTGCACAATTCGACATTCTCAGTTCCTCACCATTCCTCTTCGTCATTTCAGTTTGCTGCTATCTGCTCCTCTCGGTTACGGCCCGATTATCCTGTTACAGGTCTGCGTCCTGCCGTCCCTCCGACGACACCAATCTTTCTTACACCAGCAATCACCACGAATCCATGACACTTAGTAGTATCTACTATTCCCATACAGATTGTACACAGCGATCCTTTCTATCCAGTAGAAGGCTGCGCTAGTCCCAGAGACCTCGTTTCTTGTTTCTGCATTCCACTAAGGATGTGACTCGAGGAACCAATGGTTTTCTCCACGGCCGCTTCACTAGTCTCTCCCTTAGAACCCCTCCATCCGGGTGACGTCATCATGTTCCTAGGTATCAACCTCCTACCATTCCGGTACACTTCTCTGCCACTACGATTCCTGCCATTCCACCTAGCGATACCATTATCACCTCACCGACCCCATGCAGACCGTCTCCACATGACTTAGAAATCCAAGTCCTTTTTTCCTGAAACTCGACTTGTCAACAATCTCTACACAACAGGAACAATTATTTCACCGCCTCCACACCCTTTGGATTTACCATTCCGTTCCTCACGGTGCTCTGTTCCCTCTCGTTCCGCCTTGACAGCAGCAG
Organism: Lithobius niger; assembly: GCA_023313725.1. NCBI lineage: Eukaryota > Metazoa > Arthropoda > Chilopoda > Lithobiomorpha > Lithobiidae > Lithobius > Lithobius niger. The sequence goes on along the minus strand of JAHWFP010033372.1, from coordinate 16,530 downwards.
AACAAGTTCATTTCGTCATGGATCTAGCAAGGCTAGATTTCAAGCACAGTTCATTCTCCGATCCTCCGGTTCCCTCTGCTAACTTGTAGGACCAATATCCTTCCCAGCATCCTAGTTCCGCTTCAACAGCAGCTCTGCTTTCCACACCAATTCCGGAACCTGCAACACAGCGTTCCCCCCTATAGGAACGATCACAGACTTCTCTTCAATCCTCTACCCTCTGCACACGTCTCTGCGCAACCTCCATCATGTATAGGTTTGCACCATGTAACCTGTCTCATCTTTCTTCAACTCTCATCCGACGGCTGTGTGCTGTTCCCGACTGCTCCGGTTCTCCTTTCTGCAGTTAAAATTACCACCTTCGGCTACATTACTATGAGTAAAAAGGTAAACCAAGAACAGAACCAGCACGTTCCTTTCTCTGCCAAACGCCGTTCCGCTTCTGTCCGTCCTCTTCTTGAAGCATGCCTTCATCTGGTGCTAAACACAGATTCCGTCTTTTGTCCGCCTCGCCGTTCCCTCATCCCCTCCTATGATGCTCTGTCAGTTCCTGCCCCCTATCATCCTCTTTGAATGATGTCTTCGTCTTCTGGGAGAAAGAAGCTGACACTTCGTCATCTCGGACTCCCGCCTTCCTTGCACCAGCGGTTCCTTGCGATTCTCCAGCAGGTCGGCCCTAGGGGGAACGGTTCCGAACTGTCGTGCTTCCTGCTCCTACGAAATTTTCGCCTCCCAGTGCTATCATACTTCATCAGATTGACCCATGGTCCTCCCTTTTCTGTTCGAATCAACTCATTACATTCCTACACCTTGCCGTTCCCAGCCATGTGTTGATCATCTATAACCTTCTCAGAAGGTACTCCCAAAGACCACATCTTCTCAACCCGTTCCGGGTCATCCCTTCTATTACAAGAATGCGCTAGGGCACCTTTCCCGTAGTAAGTCATCAACGATTCGGCCTGTCCTCGTCCTCACGAACCTACCTTCGGTCCTGCTTCCAGTACATCACCAAGTCAAACAACTGCTCATATTTTCCAGCAAGAATACCTCGGAACGTAACAAATTTCTGCAATGCCACTACACCACCTCGGTTCCTTCCGCTCCGAGTCTGCCATCCTTTCCAGTACTGGACGGGGTTAAGATAGTTTTTGTTGCCCTCTTCAATAGTTATAATAATAATATTAATACACGTTTGTTACTGTGACTATGTCACTACAACGATCCCTAAGGGATCCAGTCCCCCATTGGCGGCTGTTTCTCCTTTACCCTGGGACCTGCTTGCAACCGCTTCCTCCGGTGGACCATACCGCATCTAGTCCGGTTCAGTTAGCAACCGATTCCTCAATGCACTTACAACCGACTGGTTTACACAACAAACCCTTCAAGACCTACAGGAACACCTTCACCCCTTTAAATTGGTTGCCTTCAGGTTTGTTGAGTCCAGTTGACTTCAGGGTAGCCAGTCCGTAGCCAGGGCACCCATCACCAAGGCCCGCCTCCGGCGACGAAGACTGTTAAGTGCATTAAAAACAGGTAATGGAGATTTTCGAAGGCAATCAAAAACATAATCTGTTTAAGCAAAACTGGTTAAAGATATTTTCGTTGCCCAACCGAAAATATATACATTACCTATTTTTACAACAGGCGACCCGCCCTTCCTCCCCTCTCGAGTTGCCTTGTTAACGATTAAGAATATTATAAACAGATGACGATTGAAGCTGTGCCAGCGTTTATATAGGAAGGACTGCGTCCGCGCATGCGCAGTCGAAAAACTACGGGACTGGCAAGGAAGCCAACTTTCTTTTCTTTGGAAGAAGTACTGAGAACCCAAGAGTGCATTAAAAACAGGTAATGTATATTTTCAGTTGGGCAACAAAAACTATCTTTAACCAGCCTTGCTGGGAAGATTATGTTTGTTTTTTTAACTCTTACGAAAAAAATGTTTGAAAGTTTCAGATTAAGTCTCGTTTACAGAACAAAGTCTCAAAATCTACTCGAAATTTTGAGTTTTGCACGCCCCTACGAGTGTAGTGTAGGAGTTCATTTCAGATAATGCTCTTCATGCAAATTGGACGTCGTCCATTTTAATTTGTTGACAAATTTGTGAAGTGTTGTGAATTTTCATATTGAAATTGATTTAGATATTTTTCACCGAGGCTATCTACGTTATGCTGATGTATGTAGTATAAAAAAAAAAACCTGTACACTTTGTTATTTTATTCTCCTGCTTTCTGAAAGAAGTAATATTTGGCTGTTTGCTAACAGTGTCATTTTGTTACTTGCAGATGGAACGAAGCCCTATCATATCGTTGCTATTCCATATGAGAGTTATTTGTAAGTAAAACATTTCCTTTAAGTGTGCAACGTAGACATCGCTTTATGTCACTAAATATAAGTTTACCACAAGTACAGAGGCGCGATCTGCAAAGAACATTCCTAACTTGTGAATAGGAGTCATTGTAGAGGTAGAGGGAATATAATAAACTGTAAATTTACTACCAGTGGACATTCAAATGTACTTACAGAATGCAATGTGAAATAAACAAAACAAGCTTGTAACACCTGTGTAACAAATTTGTGTGTAATTCAAATCAAGTCCTAAATAGCTGATAAAAGGATACTTTGTTTTGGTGCTTTTTTTGAAGCCACATTTAAACATTAGGATTAAAAATGCCGTAGCGGTTTTTACTCTGAAAGCTCATATCGAAAAAAATCTCAGTCCAGAAAACTTAACGCACAATTTCAGAATACAGGAATCTCACTAGATCTTGCAAATTTTCAACAGACAGTATTCGTCCGTCTTCGTCAGGCACTAAGAGTTTTTAGAGCTTGTAACTACATTGTTTTGGACATCGCGATTCGAGCCACGCAGAGCGCCTGTTTCGAATCGCGATGTCCGAAACGATGTAGTTATAAGCTCTAAAAACAGGCACTGACGAAGACGGACGAATACTGTGTTGAAAATTTGCAAGAATCTGGTGAGATTCCTGTATTCTGAAATTGTGCATTAAGTTTTCTGGACTGACATTTTTATCAACATTAGGATTACATTAGGTGCCTTAAATTATTGTTGGTACGTCTTCCTTACTGTAAATCACCGATTTAATGCCCTTCATTTTGCCACTGGGGGAGGGGGGAGAGTGCAAACACGGTTACAAAAAAATGGAGAAAAATCAAGGAAGTAAAACCCTACTCAAATACTTAGTATTCAAGTAACTTTAATACAAGGAAATAACTTATCAGGTCCAGTGTACGGTTGATTTGCTCAAAGAACAAATGAGAAAGGAGAAGGGTGTTATCATGGGCCTAGGCCAAACCGTAACATTTTTAAAATGTGCATTAACTTGGTGATTTACGGTCTGTTGGTCTTGGTCTGACTGCTGAAAGCACGGAATTTTGATTTTGGCATTCCGATACATTTTATGCATCTGATATGAATTTTTCATTTGTTATCAAGCCTCTAACTCGAACTGCTGAAATTATTTGGTAGAATTTAGCAAAATTAGCATTTCATACTCACAATGGATTACACACAACCAAAATGATGAAGCTATTTAGCTCAATCTTGTAAAATTTCGGTGGTTATTGGGTGCCCTCTTCTTAATCCTGAAGACAAAGAGTCCTGCTTCGCCACTTCATAACATCAACAGTTACCAAGTTTGAATGTCTGAAAATACTTTTGACTAAATGAGAGTTCCATTGTGTTGCAGCTCTGCTTGTAGTGTTGGGCTCCCTTGACACCCATTTTGTCAACATGGCCTATTACAGCACACTAACAAAGGGTGCATCAGTTCAGCTGGTGTTCGGCTTTGAAGTAAGTAAGCATGCACTTAGACGAAGTGTACCAAAAAGATAGTAGTTATTGTTCTCCGAATTTAGATTTTAATACATTTCTTTGTTGCAGTACGCCATTCTTCTAACCATTGTAGTCAACATTTTCATCAAGTACGTCTTGCATGCAATTGATCTCCAGAGTGAAAACCCGTGGGAAAACAAGGCAGTTTATTTGCTTTACACTGAGCTTATCATGGGTAAGTTTCAAAGTTGGATGCGCCTTTGCATCTTGTTCCTTCATACCTCCAAAATCAGTGTGTTCTAAGTCTAGCAATAATTCGCGTGTCTTCCTAGGTGTCTGCAGGTGCTCTGAATCAACCATGCAATATTTAAAAAATTTCACGAATTAACAATGACTGTTACTATGAAGAGTTGGGCGCTTTTTTTTTATGAATTTGTCTGTTTTTATGTAAAAGGCTCTGCCTTTTATGGGTGTACTTAGCAGCTTTTTTCAGCATAACTGCGTAAAATGCTGCAAATGCGAAGATATTGTCGTAGTGATGAAAAATTTGGTGCAAAGCGGACACGCAACTCGTATTATTTCAAATGCAGATTTTCTTTTGTCCAGCGTTTTAGATTCGAGGGTGCCTTAGAAATCAACATTGAATTGATGGTGTCCAAATAATAATAGTTCAAGTTACTGTTTAATTAATTATTCAAAGTGTGTAAAGCAGTATGTGTTAATTTGTTTCAGGTTTTATCAAAGTGGCCCTCTACATGACATTCATGGTGATAATGATCAAAATTCATACGTTCCCGCTGTTCGCAATTCGTCCCATGTACCTAACGTTACGGTGAGTTTCATGTAAACACACTTATTGAAAAGAGAAATGACCATGCTCAGGTTTAACTGAGCTCAAGTAGGATTTATATACCCTTTCAATAACTTGTTTTGTGAGCAGTTGTGTTGCTAGTTAGTGTAGGTATGGTGTTGCCAGTATCGTGGCAAACTGGCAAGAACTGTGACTATGGTGATAATAGCATTTATTGTACAGTAGGCCTAGATTGCTTTTAACTTGGGTTTTAGAACCTGTAATGTGATTCTAAACTAATTATTTCATTTGAGAACAAATTTGGTTAACTTGTCACCTCTCATCGTGAAACTTCACTTTGTTTGTGTTGGAGGAGTAGAGCAAGTTAGTACACATTCATTCTTGGCCAGTAATATGATTGTCTGTTAACAGAATACAGCAAGATAATTTGTCAAAATGGTACCATCAGGCATCGTGGTATTGCTTTACAGAAGACGAGCATATCATCAAAGAAATTTTGGTAGCGCCCAACACTAGTGTAGTAGTTCATTGTGGGAGAAATTTTCTTTCCACATGTTTTCAAGTGGTTTGCTGTTCCCCCAGTATGACACGGTTGGGCAATTTATTCTGTTGCTGAGTGGTTTAACTTCATTTGTGTGTTTATAAATTTATAATTTTGGCGTGAGATTATTGTTAAAACTTCTTTCACTGTAACCTTTATTAATTGTCGTGTAGATGATAACTTGGGAAATAGAATAACTGATTAGGCACTTCAAACTTTCTATGAACGTAGATGAACATACCCTCTGGACGTCCCAAAAAAAACTGCAATTATAATTATATTTTTCCCCGTTGCAGTCATCAATGGCAAACCAGGGCAATGGTTTTATGCATGTACTTTTGTAGTTTCAAATAATTTCAGTACATTTTCTCCAAAGGAAAAAGGATGTCTTGTAGACTGCATGCAATTGAAATAAAAACTAGAATATTTTTTTTTATAGAGCTTTCAAGAAAGCACTGAATGACGTAATAATGTCGCGTCGAGCTATCCGAAACATGAATACACTATATCCTGATGCTACTCCTGAAGAGCTAACGTCAGCTGACAACGTATGCATCATTTGCCGTGAAGAGATGTACTCGGCCAGTAAGAAACTACCTTGCAATCATATCTTCCACACAAGTTGTTTGCGATCCTGGTTCCAACGCCAGCAGACGTGTCCAACATGCCGTATGGATGTGCTTCGGATATCGACCCCTACCCCAGCTGCCCAGCCACAAGCCAATGGTCAAGCTGGAAATGCGCCTCAACCTCCGCAGCCACCTCCCAACAGTAAGTTCCCATTTTAAAGCAATTGATTTGTGTAGCCAAAAGACTTAAAATGTCCCGCAAATGATCTGTAGCTTGCTTTGAATAACTTAATGGCTGTTGGCTTTTTTGAAATGTTTGGTAAAAATGTCCATTGGTTGGTGAAATATTGATAAACCATTTTAAAAGTTATGCCAGCTGTATTAGGATCCTAACTCCCAAATGCTGCTGTTAGGCTAAAGGTGTGAGGATGGCACTCCTGAGCCTCCATAGAACCTCGCACCAACAATTCCTTCTAGCCCATTGCAGCCTTGGTATGTTGCTTGGCTGCATCAGTCTTGTGTAAGATGGTTGTTACTCGTGCATGTACCAAGTGTTCCAATTTTTGGCAGGAGCCCAATACATCTCACTTCTTGATGGTTAACAGTGATTCCTCCAAATCCCGTTGGACTCTGAAAGCCAAGATTGTACGACCTTTGTTTGCCATCGTGGCGCATTCAAATTCCGTGTTTTACCTTTTCGCCTGAACACTGCTAGTCAAGCATTCCAACAAGCAATGATGATGATGATCCTAGGGGACCTTGTAAGTAACGTCCGTATACTTTATATAGCTGACGTTGTCGTTGCTAAACGTGATCTTTAATAGACTCAGGAAAGCCACATTTACCCTCAAATGAAAGAACTTCAGAGTACCAAAACTGAAGGTCTTGGGCTTTCACGTAACTTCTGAGGGCATCCTGGTAACTAAGACGATACGACCATCATAAGTAACTTTCCAAGGCCAACGACGCGGAAGAAACTTGAAGCGTTCCTAGGCCTCTCTGGGTATTTCCATAAGTTCATTGCCACTTTTCTCCACGGTTGCTCCGATCCATCGGCTGACTAGAAAGGACCAAGCATTCTAATGATGTAAAACATCAAGTGGCTTTCTAGGACCTCAAGGCCAGATGTTTGAAATCTACGATTTCCTGCCTGAACCCATGCCTAACTTCAACGAACCATTCATCATCGAGTCAATATGTCAACCGAAGGCTTGAAAGCGATGATAACGCAGACCATCAAAGGAGAAACGGGTCATCAAATTTGTCAGTCGGATGTCGACAGAACGAGAAACGATTCGAAGTACCCAGCATTTGAATTTGAAACACTTTCGGGCGTGGAATTGCTGGAACACTGGGAAACGTACGTGGCAGGCTCCAAATTTCTCTTCATCACTGATAACTCTGCCTTAAAATGGTAACTTTCCAAAAAAAACCTTCGTCAGCTTGAACAGCCAGATGGGCCATACAGTTAGACAGACATATGATTTCGACATAGTCCACTACCAGGCAAACAAAACAGCCTGGCAGATGCTTTGTACAGGAATGCATCACAGAGGACTCCAAAAATGAAGGAACCAGTCTAACCACCACCCTCACCAACACCAGAAACTCCGCAGCACAACACAATCAACGAAGCAGTAAACTAATACCTGCAATCTCCACGCTCCCTGATGCTCTAGCCCCGAGACCAACCCTTGTAGACATCGCAAGAGAAGTGATAAGACAAATCCATCCAGAGGGTCACAAAAGCACTCACCAGACCGGAACTTGGCGGCAAAGATTAAACACACAACTTTGTAGTGAAGGCCAGAAAGAACTACACCTTTTACAAGGAAGGCCTCTATTACATCGACCTGCTTGCACCCCAGCGAGGCAGTCAGGAGAGCGCATTGAGAATCAACTCGTTGTACCCAAAGATCTAAGGCACGCATACTTTTCACCTCTCCCATGATGACAAACAAGCAGGTCATCTTGGGGTTACAAAAAATATTCAACGCGTATGCGTAGTGGCACACTGACCAAGAATGTTGTCAGCCTGTAAGGAATGCGTGTGATAAATAAAGAAAGCAACCTCCAGGATAGCAGCGAGAAACCTTCTGAAAAATAATACACGACTCGTCACGGACCTCTAACAGCTGCGTTTTCATCTCCAAAGTTTTCAACAATCTCCTCTAGCTCTCTGGAACACCATAGAATAAGCACAATAAAACAACAGCATGCCATCGTCAATTCAACGCAACCGAGAGAGAGAGACCTCACGGGAATATGAAAGGGTGCATTCATGCATTTTTGCAGGACCACGAAACCACCTGTGGACTGCTACTACCAACTCTACAGTATCTGATGAATAGTGCACCCTACATCAGCACTGGAGAGATACGCCACTACTTGGTACACGGGACGGATTCTCGAGCGCCACTTCAAGTCCGGTCTTCCATAAACTTAGGTGGACATGATGCCTAAGGATCATGCGGAATACCAGCAAGAAGAAATGGCCAGAGCCCATGACCTGGCAGCAGCACCTTCTATTAGCCGAATGTGTTCCACTCTATGATTGGAAAAGTAAAGTAATCCTTTGAATTGAAGTGAAGATATATTTTCGCTTAAGCTGGGGTTTACGTGTTGTGGTGAGGCCCCATTACAATGCTGTAAGTGCCAGATTTTATGGATTAAGATAAAGTTGTGCAACCCCACTATGCCCGGTACAAGGAATAACGCCAGAAAGGTTGGTGGATTCAGGGTTTATTCCAGGCCAAGCTGTCTGTGCACGCGGTTTTTTTCAGGGCCACGCGGGGTTTTTTGCAGCTCGATGCCCAAGAGTCTTAGAAAACTTTGCATACTAGATGATTTTTGCAGGCCGGATAAAGTGCATGCACTGTGACTCCAATCAAACGCACGATTTCGAAAAAAAAATGGCGGTGCAGAATCGACAAGGTATGAATCGCTAAGCAAAGGGAAACTACTTAGTGATAATAAAGTCTTGACATCCTCAAACAAACAGGAATCAACTGTAACGTATCCTGCTTAGTATATTACCATCCTAGATGGGATTTTATGGTTGTATGATGCAAACTACTCAACAAAATTTAGTGTAAACAGGTATGTGGCCCACTAAAAACGCGCGAAAAATAAATGTTACTTATTTATCCAAAATTCTACCGCAGTTGTACGATGATTTAAGCTACTGAAATAATTTTTTTTGTTTCCAAGACCTCTATCGCATACCCCTGGAAAAAGTAAAGTAGATGACAAGATCAAGTGATTTAGTGATCTCTGCCGATTTTTGTAAGGTAGTCAGTATCGGCCAACCAAGATAGCGGTTCCGGTACCACGGAACCGTACTCTGAACCGGAATCGGTACACCACTAGTCTTAATATTCAATAGAAAGGAGCCCAAACAATTGGTAGTTTATGCTTGTTAGCTTGCTGAAACCAATTCGGTTTTGTGTTTAAGTTAGGTACTTGACCTTTATGTATAAATTAAAGTCACATGGCGTCATTTCAAAGATTGCGTTCACTGATTTCCTGGGTTTAATTTGTTTAACAATTCAGCCAAGAACTACAGTACCCAAATTATTTGTTTTTGTGCAAAGTCTTTGATTCTGCAAATGTCGCAATGTTATTTTGGTTCACCCACAGATTGACGATTTTATAAAAATTTAAAAAATGAACACAAAAAATAATAAAATATCCTTGTTAATAAAAACAAGAATTTATAGGGTTTATAAATTCTTGATAAAAATAAGACCTGTCTTGTTTCAACCAGGTATAAAAACGTGCTATATGTACTGCGAGGAGCTCATGAATGCATATACATCCGTAGAACATGTGTCTTGACTGTCTATGCTGTAACTGGCATTCATATTCCGTCACAGGTCGTCTGTAAGTGAAGTTGAGGGTTTTATTTCCTAGCTTCAGACGAATTGATTCAGAATCGTATTTTACCAAAGCACAGCTAAAAGCCTTCAACATTGTGACATGCTTATTAACTGGCATTGACAATTAGGCAAGACGCACGATTTCCTCCCCAGTCGGCCTTGGTTTCATGCTTCAAGATCATCCCGTGCTGTTCCACACACAGTTGCCACACGCCTGGACTATTTGTAGCATTAATATTTTGTTGCATGAATTTATTAGGTTAAAACTTATACAATGTATTTTTAACGCGGACTGTCCAATATAGCATAAAAACAATCTTCATACACTTGATTTATACCGTGGTTAAAATATGGCATTTGCTAGTTAAAACATAGTGCAACAACAGGATGACTAAAATATTATGGTACAACAATAAACGCAAAGCTTGCAAAGTAATGTGTTCTGGTTAACACTTCTTCCTGATTTTTTTGTTTACTAATTTTTTTAATTCTTTTTAGTTCCTGGTTTCTTTCCCGGAGCATTTCCTGGAGCATTTCCTGGCGCTTTTCCAATGTGGCCACCGATGCAGCCACCACCTCAACCTCCCCAGCAAGGTAAAGGATAAGAGCATTGGTTTGTTTAATGTGGTTGCTGTACGGTTTCCTCACTTGTCAGGTTGATAACACATCAGAGTACATTTCAAAGTACATTTTAAATCATTTAAAAATAATCCATGTAATTAGTGATTTATGGACGGCCCCAGAAGATGGGTGCCCTGCCACCAACCCTGTCTCACTGGTGACCCCAGAGGTGACCCCGTAGCATTACGGAAGGTACGGAAAATCGCGCAAAGTGTCGGGGCTCAAAAACTGGCCGTCTAGTGTAGAATCAGTGTGAGTTAAGATGACAACTGTGTTTAAATTCCTACTGAACTCGCATCGTTAAAGTTCATACTGTGAAACTAGACAAAAACCAATTTAAATTCAATCAAAATACGCTTATTTTCACATCCAAGACACTCACTGTCTGGCTAATTTTCGACAACTCCCTGTTGTCCCTGGGACGAAACAAAGACTTATAGCTCCAACTGAGCATGTTATAAACATCTCCGGTGCCTTGAATCTCTTGCAATAAAACACCATGAAGGCCATGATGTTCCTCTTATGAACATTCAAGGACCCTGAATGTGAGACACCTGTTTAACGCTGAACTTAACCTGTAACTAAGTAAGCTATGGAAACGTGGAGAACGGAAGCAAGGCATGCAGTCCTACGAATACTTGAAGCAACATGTGCACCATGTTTGTATTCGACAGAACAAACAGCAGACGATGTAAGCGGAAACTAGCCAAAACTTTGGAGGCCTGATGATGACAACAGGGAGTTGTCGAAAATTTGCGAGACAGTGCGAGTGTCTTGGATGTAAAAATGAGTGTTATTTTGATTGAATTTAAATTGGTTACCGAACTCGTTTGTTAGATTTTTTTTATCAAGAGTTATGGAGGGGGGGGGGGGGGTGGAGATTTTTTGTAGTGACTTAGATATTAAAAGATATTTTTTTCCAAATTTGTGTCTTTAAACTGCATTTCTGTCTTATACTCTCATCAAAATCTTGTAACTACTAAATTTTAACCAGTTTTGAAATAAATGCACTATACGACTCCTCAGTGCTAGAAAGTGATATGATGTACGTTACAGAAAATTCACAAAAAAAAGGTATTTTTTCTGGCATTAGAACAGTGATAATTGGGCTTTCTTCAGTAAATGTATCGTAGTAATGGGGTTATTGCTAGAAACATGTATTGTTGTAAAGAGGGTATGCAGAATTGATTTTGAATCTAGCCACTGAACTGTACTAGGATACCAACCATCTTATATTGGTAATGCGCTAATGGCACACATTTTTTTCTTAATGCCTTAACCTGCATGTCTCCTGTTGATCCATTTCCCATTTGCACCATAGCAGCTAAAACACATTAGGGTTGTAATCGAGAATTAACTTAAGGTTCATCAGCCTGTAACTAAAACATCGTACATCAGTATAATCCATTATAACCTCCATTATAACAATTATTTTTGAAGTGCTTCTTACAACAATGCATGGAAAAGTATTTAAATTTGAACGAAGATTTGATAGAAAGATTACTGGCTTGTCATATCCAGCATTTCCCACTATCATTTTTAAAAGTTATAAGGTGGTGTGAGAGTAGGCATCGCCATGTCGAGTCATTTTTTTTAATGTGAGAACAGAAGGCGATTTCACCCATCTGGCAGCAGGTTGAAAACTAAATGGTTGGTCTCACATAGACATCCATCATTATTTCACAATCGTAGTTCTGTGGTTGCTGGTCCTAAGGTCATCAGTGATGACGAGCCAAGATTTCTCAACTGGGTTACAGCAGTTAATCGACTTAGTAAGTATTCACCATATTAATGGTTGGATAATCGATGGACCCACTTTGTAATTGTTGATCTTGACATTCTTCAGTTTTCGAAAACCTTTGAACTATTATATATATATAATATATATTGTAAATTCAAGTGAGATTTGGATTTATGCACAGTATTCGATTCAAGTCTTGAATTAATGAGACTTGAATGGTGTATATTCATGTCTCATAAAAGCCTAAATGGTCGCAAGTTTGTAGTCGTTTTGGGCTTAAATTGTAATTATAAAACCATACCTTTGCCCTGTGCAAAACAAACCGGTAATTAAAGATAACATTCTTTGTTCATATAATGCTATGTTAAAGTGCAGTAAATGAAGGGCAAATAGTTATCAAACTGTTTCGTTATTTTTTATTAAAGGAGGAACCAACATTCCGTCTTCGTCTGGGATAAATGCGACTCGAAGTGGTAGTGACCAACCATCGACGACAACGAACGCTAATGCTAGCACATCAACCAGCTCGTTTGCAGCTCCTCCGCCTTTCTGCTTCTTCCCACCTTTTCCATTTATGCCACACTGTAAGTAAACTTCCTGTTGGTGGTGGTTGTGCATCCAACACAGTATTGCATGCAGCTCACTGTAACATCTTTTATGTATTTGAGAAGCCAGTTTTATTTTTTAACAAAGTTCTTTGGTACTTCCAAGTTTTCCTTAGGGATGCACCGAATGCAAAATTTACCAAATACCGAATGTACAACCTAATACTTACCGAATACCGAATATTCGGCACCAAACAATTACATTCAGTCGAACACCGAATGGTTTGGTCCTATGCCGAATAATGGCCGAATACTTAACCGAATGCTCTGCCGTATACTTGTAAATCAAACATATTTGACCATTTTTCCATTTTTTATGAATGTCAGAAGACAACTCCTCACAAACCAAAAGCTAAATGCTTAGCTAAACGTTTTTACATTATCACAATTGCATAAATATATTTACTAAAAAAAATATTCTGCCAAATTCAGTATTCGGCCGAACACCGAATATCGTTATTTGATCAAAATCAATATTTGGCCGAATACCGAATACTTGAATTTTTGGCAGAATAGGCTGAATACCAAATAATTACTGAATGTTCGATACATCCCTAGTTTTCCTATTTTCAGTGGTTGACCGAGTGAGATCCGGATTAATGCGACAATTGGTATTTGGTTTGTTCAGTTATCATGTCTTGTACACTAGCTGGGAAAGTGTGTACATTTGTATGGCACTTTTCCAGGTCATGAAAAGTATTTTTGCAGGTTATCAGTGTCTCTATGGAAAAGCCTGGGTTTTCTCACATGCTAACTACCGATTTTTCGGCATTTTTGCTTTGGTTTACGATCATATTGACTTACGTAATGTACGCAATACCAAAAATGTCCAGTTTTTCTTCAAACCAGCGAATTTTTTTAAACTGCTGTACGGGTTTTATTCCTCTGGCTAAGGATATGAGATGCGCACGCACCACAACCAGTCAAAATAAAATATTGACTGGTTGTGGTGCGTGCGCGTTTCACATTCTTAGCCTGAGGAAGAAAATCCGTATAGCAGTGTTGGAAATTCGCTGGTTGAAGAAATACTTAAAAATGTTTTGGTGTTTGGCAATTTTCTCACGTCATCATTTTCAGCAATTCAAATTAGTTAACAAATATTACAATAAAAATTGTTTGCTATAAAATTGCCTTGAAGAACCGTGTAATTTAAAAGCATCTACGTGACTGGGCAAAAATTAGGTACCGCGGCATACTGCAAGCTTTGTGAGGGGTTCCCAGGGATGCCGAGCAAAGAGGGGAAGCAACAGCCCAGTGGTCAGCATCCTCGTCACCAAACCAAGTGAATGCCGGTTCATATCTAGCAACCGACCTAACTAACATATGATGTATAAAAAAGTAATGAAGTAAATGCGTTAAATAAATACGAATGCAAATCAAATCTATTTACGTTGCCTTTTGGGCTTATATGTCAGACTGCCTGAGCGGGGAGTTGAAGCCACGACCTTTGAGACCAAAGACGAAAGTCCTATACTGAGCCAAAAGGAAACGTCTGTAGGCAGTTTAATGATTTAATGTTTTAATGATTAAACAGGATTGAAAGTATTAAATAAATACGGATGCAAACCTGTTTGTTGCCTTATATGTCAGACTGCCTGAGCAGGGAGTTGAACCCACAACCTTCGAGATCAAAGGCGCAAGTCCTACCTCTGAGTCATACTGACACGGCCAAAGGAAACATCCATAGGCACCATTTAACATACACATATATACATAAAATCCTACGCTTTCCATTCACCTCTGGAGGGACGCTTATTTGCCGCACCGCACACCCAAGTGAAACAAATGGAATTCCATTCATTTTTCAAATCTTACTTTTGTCGGGAGGATGATAGGCCTAACTCCATCGCGAGAGCTGGGTTTGGTCTGTAGCATTAACGCAATGCCTTTATTCTCATTTGTTCATAAATTGAAGTCTATTAGTTTGCTAGTATACTTAATATGGCTGTACCGAACGAGAATTTGGCAGCCGAACCGAACCAAACCGAACAAACCTTAAATAAACCGAACACCGAACACTTCGGAACCGAACGAAAATGTACCAAGCTAATCTATTTTAAACTAAAATGTAAAAGAACTCAGTTCACAAAGATTCATCAAAGCACAAGTTTCTTAACAAATGTAGGTATTTTCACATGGACTTGTAAGTCCATAGATGTTGAAACTCTGTTTGAACATAAAAAAATCTCCACTACATTTACATTTTCCCGTATAAGTTCTGAACAGTTAGAGCTAGGAACTTGTGGTTTGGACCAACAGAAAGCTGGCGAAAAAAACCTTCAAAATGGTGTATTCAAACATCAAAATTCGTCGATTAGAAGTGTAAATATGTTCGGTTTGGTATTTTGCGTTTCAAAGACCGACACCGAACCGAACACCTTCTGTTCGGCCATGTTCGGTTCGTACAGCCTTAATATTTAAGTTGGCTTTATATATGACGATTTAGTTAACTTTGCTGCAGAAAAACCACAATTTCAGGGGATAAAACATTGATTTCTTTGATTGTATGAATCTTTTAGTAAATTTCTAGCAGGAAAGTTAATCTAAAATGCTTTAAGGTCAGAAATCATGCAATTACCTATTTACAGCCCCCTTTCCCGGAAGGGGGGGGGGGGGACTGTAACTATTTTATTTCGCAATTTCTGACCTTAAAGCATTTTGTGGGGGTGTGCCGCAACTTCGCCAGGGGCTGTTAAATGCTAATAGGCAATTTACAGTATTTATTAATTTTTTTTTAGTTTTCCTAGAATTAGAGTGGTTATATTAGATATCAAAACTGCATTTTATCACATCCTTAAATTACATCCTTGAAATAATGTTAAAGTTTTTTAATGGTAGAACGTAGTGTATTGATAATGGCGAAACGAATACGGTTTCAGTAAGCGAAATAGCAGAAACGTCTGCTCAGTATATAGTGTATTGGTGATGCATATCCTTTTGCGTTCAGTATTTTGAATTTATTTCCAATTTGCTTACAAATTTGGTTTTTGTTTGTGTAGTGGTGCCACCTCCCCGCCCTCCTCCCAGTTTCACTGGAATGACCGACGAGGAAGTTCATGCGCTTGAAGGTCAAGAAAGACGTCATGTTGAAGCGCGCATCCAGTGCCTTCGCAACATCCAGACCTTATTGGATGCTGCTGTTGTCCAAATGCAACAATACAGTGCTGTTGTGGCTACACTTCCGTAAGTACTGAACAAGGCTCTTGTTTCAAATGTTTGTAAAATGTTTGCAACTCTCGTGCATCGTCGAAATAAGTTCAGAATTAATTGATAAAATGTCAGTCATCCTCTCACTTAAGATCCCAGGTACATTCAAGTTTAATTTGAATTCAGAGTTAAACATTTGGTTTGCATGCAGTTGGTTCAAATTAACGCGGGTGTTGTTTGTTGTGTTGATTGGTTGCCTTTAACCAATTGTGACATTCCAATATACCATTTCAATAGCTCAAAACGAGCATTTCGACGGTTCAGTTTTCAAGTCCTTAGCTCCAAACACTTGTTTAACAATTGTTTAAAAATAAAAATACGTTGGGCGGTACCCGAAATTTGTGTGACGGTGCTGGTACCAGCCTAGGTACCGCGGTACTCGGTGGTTTACGGTTCTTAAATTTTGGCGGTACTTCCTTTGGTACCTCCGGTGCCAACGTTATTTTTTTTAAGTAGCCTAATCAAACTAATTACGGTTGGAAATAGAATCATCAATTTCGTTTATGTAGGCCCTCCCCACCTCAAAAAAATACACACAAAAAAAAGAATCACCAAGTAGGCTACTGAACTTTGAACTCAATTTTATTTTTCTGTTGGTTCTTACTGGTTGTAGCATCAAAGTTACACAAATTTGGCTCCATTTTTGTGCATTGTTTAGAATTCCAATTTTACCATTGTTGATCTTTAACTGATTATTACACTGCTTCAGAGTCCTATACTACACAAGGACTGACTGAACTATTGTTATACTACACAAGGAC
>JAHWFP010033371.1:4248-23703 GCA_023313725.1 Lithobius niger | reverse complement strand
CCGGAATTTTAAAACATCTCATCGACTCTTCGCTACACCGAGAGGAAATGCTCCCGGTTCGGAAAACGAGAATCGATACAGCAATTAACAAACGCTGCAGGAAATGACAATATTTGTGCTAATTGGGCGATGATATGCTAAAATCTGGACTGCGACACGTACCTATTGTATTCTTATCTCTTCTTCAACCAAAATGATCTACAACAGCAAAAAAGATACTATTCCCCAGATTGTGAAGATATTAAAACTGATGGATATTCGTTTTTTATTTTTAATGTATAGAGCGGTATGGAAAAAGCAGCGGGGGAGGGCGTCGAAAATCGATCGGTGAGGAGCCTAGTTGTCTGGTCTTTTCAAGGAATATTTATTACAGATGATTATCTATTAATATTTCACATTTTGCAGCAAGCCGAGCAGGGATATTATTTTCGGAGGAGCTTCAGGAAAGGTGAATTGCATAATAACATTAAAGAGGAAAAAATAACAAGGTGGCACTGGCCGAGAATGATTTTACTTGAGGTAGAGTGTGTGTGTGGGGGGGGGGCGGGGGGGGTTCTTGCATCCTTACAACGTGTGGTCAATCTGCAAAATAGTCGACAAAATTAATGATTTGTTTTCCCTAGTCGAAAACCAAACTGTTCCTGACGGTCACATTTCAAAATTATATGTCTATCAGTAACTAGATCTCAGTCGGAAGGGCATTTTAACGTGAGCAGTTGAGCACCCCCAGTAATTTGAAATTGCTAGGAATACACGCTCCGAATAAAGTTTACGAAGACCGACACTGGAGCATCGATTATTAATCAAACGCATTATATCAACAAATTCCTCAAAAAATTTGCCACTGCACCAGTGATCATGCCAGTCGTAGCTCGTTCTTTGGAAATACTAAGCAATGAAGAGACGTGCACCATGATTCCACTTAGAGAACTTGTAGGCACTCTATCACACAACACAAACGGACAAGGCGCTATATTGTGTTTGCTGTAAAGAGTTTAGCGCAACATACGTCGACCGCCATTTTGAGCGATTGATAAGTCGGAAAAAGACTACTAAGGTACCTGCAAGGCAACAAAGACTATATTCTCGTCGTTTGAATAGGCTCGCAGGTTACAGGAGTATGCCGGTGACAGCCATGCGAGTGATCCGATGATACGTCACTCAACCACTGATATCATGGCATCTAACCCCAATGGTTAGAACTAGGGCGGTATCTGATCGCCTTCGAACCTCTAACTTTCGTTCTTAATTAAAGAAAACATTCGCGGCAAATGCTTTCGCAGTGGTTCTTCTTGCGAGGAGTTCCATTTCTGCGGCACTCCAACCAACAAAAGACTGTGTTTGTCAACGATGGACAGTGAGTACGAAGCCATTTCATAGCCAGTGAAGGAATATCGGTGGAGAAATGAACTACTTCAAGAAGTTGGAGTGATTCCGTCTGGTGTGAGTACGATGGAGAGTGAGTACGAAATCATTTCACAGCCAGTGAAGGAATATCTGTGGAGAAATGAACTACTTCAAGAAGTTGGAGTGATTCCGTCTGGAGTGAGTACGATGGAGAGTGAGTACGTAGTCATTTCACAGCCAGTGAAGGAATATCTGTGGAGAAGTGAACTACTTCAAAACGTTGGAGTAATTCCATCTGGAGTTACCAGTAATCATCCAGACAGACTCACAAAGTCCATGCGCACATAAGTTACGTGGAAAAAAGCCGCAGAAAATATATCGATATCATATGTCACCATACGTGAGAACATCGAAGATGGTCGAGTCATCATGGTCCAATGTGTACCGACACACCATAATATTGCTGACCAACCGACAAAGCCACAAACAGGAGTCCAACACGCACATCTGACTAATAAATTACGTGTCTTACTTTCCGTGTAGTTTGCTTGTCAGGGAGAAAATTGCCAGACAACTTTATATTGATGTTTAGACATCAGTCTTATTTGGACATTTGTGACGTTTGATGATGAAGCAGAAACTACAGTTCAGGAAGTTGGTTCAATCTCAGGCATGAGCTCTATTAGTGTCATCAAGAAACAGTTGCTCGATATAAAGGAAGCCATTACTAAAAGCAACCTTTTGGTGTAAAAGAAACTATATTTCGGCTGACATCTTCCTTTCTTCGTAGAATAGGCTTGATGCTGGTTTTCTCCCTTCCTTTCATTATATTTATTTCAAAGTTAAACCTACTTGTTCAAAGATGTACTTAAGGTGATAAATCCCAAGTCGCTCACACTTTGAATTCTAAGGTTGTATATCGAAAAAGATTCCACTTGCTTAAAATCGCAGCAGGTGCCAATAAAGCCAAACAATTACGAATTCTTTTTTGACCAGATAAATCTGAACTCATTGCATTGACTACACTGAAGACGCCATTGATTTCGCCTCCAGGAAGATGCCGGCTAGCAGCTTAGTCACTAGGCAACGGATACCTTTTTGCGGTATTGATGCTGCTGTATTTGTCTATCAATGGTTTAAGACCATTAAGCGACTTGACGCGCCTGCTTGCAGGAAAATTGTTACTGTCTCGGTCTCCATTTAATTTGCGAGCATAAGTTATATAGTTTGTTCCACATTATGTTTGCAGGAAAATGACTGTATGACGCCATGTTCCCTTGCACATACGAGTGCAAAAACATGTCGCTATTACACTTGTAGACTCTACGCAGTGACTGTTAGAGTCTACGAGTGGAATATTTACATGTTTCTTGCACTCATAGTGGAAGGAAACGTTGATTCATACAGTCAGTTTCCTGCAAACATGATGTGGAACAAACTTTAGTTTGAGGCATTGCAGGAGCGGCATAACGGAATGTCTACACTAATACTGCCCCATCACCCCATGTCTCGTTCAAGACGCATTGGTTACGAGAAGAGACAGCCTCCCGTTAAACATGGCGGCAACCATAAAAAGTCGTCTGGCACTGGCTTGTTATCGTCCATCAGGTTTGAATTAGAGGTGGTCAGTGAACGGAACCAACTCAGCGACGGGTCAAACAAAACTAGGAATAAAATGCGCTGACGTGTACGTATTCTGAGCACCCACACGCACTGGAGAAACAGACAATTTTTTGTGTGGCCCAAAAGAACTTTTTTTTTTAGCAAATTTCTTGAATATCAGAAGCAAACTAATTCTCGTAAAGCTGAAAAGGCTCAATTGTGAACCTTACCTGAGTTTTTGAAGAAGAAAGAAGTCTGGTATGGGGAGGGACAAATACATGGATGCGAACCGGGATACCTTAGCAACCTTAGCCAAAAAAATCCGAAATAAAACTTTCAGTGGCAATTCCTGGTTTTTCAACTCGTCATGTAACTTTGTTTTCTTTTTTTTTCCTGAGTGCAGCAGGAAATAGGTATAGGTGATGGCAATAGGTATTATACACATTTTTTTAAAGATATTTTTTGTGGGAACCGAGGCTACATACTATTATTCTACTGCATCTCGACTCCTCACTGTACAAGATGCCAATACTGTCAAGGCAACCTTATTTTTTCTTACCGTTAACGCCTTACGCCATCGGTAGATAACAGCTTTTCGCTTTTTTCCTTCTATACGTCTTAAAGTTAAATGTCTGAGCCTACTGCAGTACACTGTAATACCTAAATTATTAAATCATCCATTACGTATTGTCCACACATTCCCGCACTACTCTGAGAAAAGGGAAAAAGACTTTCGGAACCACATCCAGAACTTTCCACATACTCAGGTGGGCACTTTAACCACTAATTCGTTTATGTGTTCACCGTCAGTCAGTTAATTTTTTGAGTCACTTCCCCACCCCCCAGTTTTTCACGGAGTAGTGGCAGATGCGACAGTGACACAACATAGAGCTAGCTTCCTAGCTACATGACTCTATGATTCCAGCCAAGAGCTTAGAAGTTGTTCAGTCAATCTCAGTGGAGCCCAGCAGGATGCACAGACCTCCAAGAGGGATGGGGAGAGCTCTAGTAAATGGCACACGAAAGTTATTTTTCTGGGGAGCTTTTTTTTTTTTGCTCGTCAGGCTCTTTTTTGCCCCTCCTTTGAGCTTGTCATTGTCTTTTTTACCCTTTTATGCCGCTTTCTGACCCTATCCTCTCCTTCCTTCTGCCTGTTTTGTGTGTCTAGGCCCGTCCTTTGGCTGTAGTACCAGAATTTCAGTACCAGATCAGTTCAGAAAACCAAAATAGGGCATTTTTGGGACAAAAAGGGGATTCTTTTCCCCAAGAGGGCAGGGCCAATGCCTCCCTCCCCCACCACACCTACCCGTGCACGCTGCTGGCGGAGCCTGTAACTAGAGTCTGCCCCGGTAGCGCTTTGGTTAAGGGCCTGTGTGCGGGAGTCCTGGATTCAAGTTCCAGTCGAGGGAGTTGTCTTTTCTTACTTTCTCCGATTATTGTATCGTGATTTTTACAAGGCCTGTCTTTAACGTAACCCTTTTCCTTTAAGATTTATTGCTGATTTGCGTACTCTACAAATACACTGGAAAAAAAATTAACTGTATTCGGCGTGTTTCAAAATAACCCGGTTGCTACGTCTTCTGCATTGTCACTTTTCTGCAACACAGACGAATTATGCAGGATCCCTCTATTCCCAAATATACATCATTTCTCGTGCAACATGCAAGACAACCCGCCATTACTCGTTCGTCATCGGTCACGGCTGTCGCATAATACCCGCTTTCGCCACGACTATTGCGGTCCATTTTCCACGGGTAAACGAGCCAACGACAAGGGAAAATGGAAGCTTCCTCGCCGTTCCTGGGAATGGAAAGGGGAGCAAGAAAAAAGGCGGTGTGGTGTTACGTAGGGGGTTTGGGGGAGATGTTACGACAAACTGTCCCGAGGGATGTTGTCTATCGTTTCCTCCCCCTCCCCCCAATCCCCTCTTCCCCACCCCACCCCTCAGATGGAGATTGCGCGTCAATCGAATTACGCCACAAAGCCACTGCGAACTGGCCGACTGCATCGAATTGGAGATAGATACACCCCTGCGCTTTTCTAAAAAGGCAGGGTATCTCTCCTTTTTTTTTTTTTTTTTAGCTCCCAGCACCCCTTTGCTACTGTATGGACTTTACCCTTGGCTGTCACTGGGAGAATTGTGAGAGTAAGGTACTTAAAAAGGGTCAAAGGTGAATAAAATTGTGAATGAAATTATAAATGATGTAGGCCTGTAGTTTTTAGAGCAGAAAAAAAAGGAATACGACCGTATTACGGAAGTGATCGCTTTACTCCCGGTCTCTGTCCCGACAACATGACGTAGGCGATGGAAGAATAGCGCTTAAATTGTTGGAAATGACACTTAAATATGAATTGCTTAAATGTAAATTCAGGTCTGAAAAATCTACATGTACGAATATTATGGTACTATTACATACTATAACAGTTTTCCTGTTAGGCCTCTATACGGTAGTTGTTGTAGGCCATCATTTCCCATCAAAGTTTTTTTGTGTATGCTTTAATTAAAAGGAGACTGCTGCATCTTGAATTTCGGCCAGAATTTTTTTTATTCAATCAATCCAGCACTACAGCCCCAAAAAAGATGTCGTTTCTGAAAGAACGATTTTCCTCGAGTTGAAACTATAACCCACGCGATTTTTGTGTGAATTATGACACGATGGGGAGGGAACGATATGAGTTTTTCGAGACGAGTTGAAAACGAGACATGAGTCAAGATTTGGAGGACAATTAGTTTGGTCTCAACGTCGGAAAGACACTGTCATGGATATAGACACTTTTTGTCAACCCAAAAACACCACTCGAGATTGTTTTTAAACCAAAGATATCAGCTTTTATAAATGACAGTAAATATACAGAAGACAAACGGCACTAGTTTCGTCAAAAGGGCTCGTAAATGTTGTTAGTGTCGTGTTTCAGAACGCGCGGGTTTCAATTTGACGTCGAGCTATAAACCCCAATTCAGTTATACAACCAAAAAGAACGGAAGAAAGGCTTAGATTGCAATAGTGGGAATCCATTTTGGGGAATTCAGCTTCTCCATAATGCTGTTTCAACACATTCCGTCGACGAAAAATGGAAAATAGCAAGCCTTTTTACAACGAAAAATAAGCGACCATCTTGTTTTATGACGACTCTAAGTCACACCGCCATTTTGTTTAATGACGTTCATAAGTGAAAACTTTAAAGATTTAGCATAAATAAATGTAGCGGCAAAAGCAGCCCGAGTATTAATTCACCAGTGACGACAAACAAAATTGTAGACTCGTTTAAATTTCCTTCACGTCGCCATAAAGAGAGCGCAAATTCAAAACCAAAAAAAAAAAAAAGAACAATTCCGTTTCTCTTCGTTCGTTTCTCCTTTTTTCCCGTTCTCGCTACCACGCTTTTCCGGTTCCTAACCCAATTGTCTCTCCCCATTCAATTTCATTGCTCGAATGGAAGTGGTGGCATGACTCGACCGAGAGGGCTCAGGCGGGGATTTTATGTGCCAAGCTCTAACCAAAGTCACTGGATTACCAGCTACTTTGCCACTGCATTACGCATTTGTCTTCCACGTTGTTGACACGCCGGATGGCAGTAAGCCACGCATTTGTCACCAGGCGGCGAGCTGCGCTGACACTTGGCCCTCTGGCGGAGGAAGCGGGGAAACAAGAGTGCGCTGTTGTTTGCTGCATTCTTAAGTAGACACAAACTTGAGCATTAAGCTAATGACCTTTTGCCCAACCCCTTTAATTAAGTAATATAAAAAAAAAATGGGGAATAGCTTGTTGAAAATGCAGGGGTGGTGAGTGACCGAACCAAAATTGACGTTGATATAATTTAATGTAGGAGCAAGCTGAGTTTTCGCGGAGTCAAATGGCCGCCTGAGCATTTTCCATTTAGACAATTACGTCGACCATTACCGCCACCCTTGGTGGGATGGGACGGGTGGCAACAGCTTGGCCTATTCCTTTTGCAAGTTAAAAAAAATATATTATCCCTGTTTCCGTCAATGTAGATTATTTATAGTTCGGCAGAGATAGTCTACTTTTCCAAAAGGATTACTATTACAAGGCTGGTTGATGTCTTTCGTGGGACCAATGTTTATGGTATCTATACTTTAAAATCATGATTTCGAAGTGCACTCTTCTTCATTATCGGATTTATGTAGCAGAAGATTTACAAGATTTTAATAGACCTACAGTGTTTGAATAAATATTCTTAAAGGCAACAGAGTAATTTGTCCCTAATTACATATTGTACAATACAATATGACAGTGATAATTTATAATGTCAAAACTCTTTAATTTCATTTTTTTAATACACGATAGTTGTACCTTGTAAGAGCATAAACGTTTTAGGCAAAAAAAGTTGTTTTCGATTTTAACTTCGCAATTTGTGATGGTGGCTGGAAATTGGCAATTACGGTTTTAACACTGTTGTTTTTCGAACACAGGTGTGTGTCGTGTTACAAAAAAAAAGGTAATTTAATTTTAATAAATTGTTTAAATAAATTGTCAAGCATAAGAAATAAAAAAAAAAGTGCGAAAACATTTATTAGTCCGTTACGTGGACATTCCATACTCCATAGGCCTAACTTAGCTCAATTGTAAATTACTAACAAAAACGTCAAGTGTGCCGTAAACGAGGGGGTTATATGATTGAAGTTTCACTTTACTTGTTAAAATGTACAAGGATAAAATTTGGATGATGATTTTTAATTGAAATAATCAAATGTACAATTGAGAAAATTGCATCTGTTTAAGTGCTGTTGTGCTTTACGTTTAAGTTAAATATATGATAAGTAAAGCATAACAGCACTTAAACAGATGCAATTTTCTCAATTGTACATTTGATTGTTTCAATTAAAAGTCATCCAAATTTTATCCGTGTACATTTAAACAAGTAAAGTGAAACTTCAATCATATAACCCCCTTTTTTACGGCACACTTGACGTTTTTGTTAGTAATTCGTGTACTACCTTTTGTACGTCTATGGCGTCATGCTACAAAGGTTTTTGTACAACTCTTTCATTGTTGGACCATTGTTTCAGCAGTTGATTTACATCATGAAGACACACTGCTGCAACAATGCTGCAACAATGAAACCGTTGTCTCACCACCAGTAAGAACCACGGCTATATGCGTGGGTTTCTTATTTACGTAAGTAAGAAAACGAAGGTCTTTGGTTCCTACCTAAGTAGTGAAAATACAATCATTGTCCATGTTTACGTTTCCAAATAATTTCTAAAGTATTATTAAACTATTTCACACTTTAAATTAATAACTATTATTTTTTTAAAGGAGGAAAAAGAATTCTAGGCGTAGAAAACGCAGGCGTGGGGTTCTTACTTACGTATTAAGTAAGAAAACGAAAGAGTTTGGGTCTTACTTATGTAGTAAATCTACTACTGCTAGCAATGTTTACATTAGGGGTCGGACGAAGATGGAAAAAGCATATTCGAATATTCTCAAAAAAAATATCGTCCGAAATTTTTTGTTGTCATGATTAGGCCGAACCTCCCCGCACCCCCCCTCCCCTCCCCCAAGAAAAATACGTTTTTCATTAAATACCTAAGTTTTATTACCATACTTTTGCCGTTTTCATTGTTGTAAACAGTTCTTATAAATCCCGTATTGTATTCTTACAACAATGGTAAGAGCAGTACAACAATGCAACCTATTGTTGCAATAAGTATACATGTATACTTATTGTAACAATACTATAGTGAAAATGTATAGTTACAACAATGCAACCTATTATTGATATAAGTGTCCATGTATACTTATTGCAACAATGATACAACAATGCTGCAACAATGCTACAACAATGCTCCAATGTTGCATCGACACCCTTCACACTTTTTAACTCATCTTCTTTAACAAATGAAAATCTACGTTTTGCATTCTTACCGAGAGATTGACCCTGGTTTCTTAAAACTCGTTCACCTTCCACTTCACCCAAAGCCTGGCTCAAAGCTTCATCTTCATCTTCGTCAAACAGTTGGTCAACGCCCAACCAAACACTGAATTTAGCCATCTACATCATTAAAGACGTTTGATGTGCGTACGTGTGTGTTTGTACCTCTACTCCTCTGGAACCAAAGCCTCTGACCTTCAAATAGGCGAAAAACCGTGCCAAATTAACGTCAAAGTTTTTTTTAAACCCTCATAATGTTTGTTCATGACGGCATAGTTTTTTTCATGCACGGGTTAAAATTCGTGACGAACAAACCGTCTTGAAGCTATTAGTTACATAATGAGATGATCTGGAAAAGGATGAACGCAAAAACATAACCTAAAAAGAAGGACGACAGTATTTTGCAACATACTACATATAGATCTTGAAGTTGGTTTTGTATGAACTGACTTGATTCATGGAAAAATCAGACCCGTAAACCTGGTTTTAAAAGGATGTCAAACATTCGTGTCTTGGAAGCACGGAGATGCGTGGATTGATCAAGCAAAGTGGGCGATTTCCACATGTGCAAACAAACAAATCGTAAGTTTTGAACGATGTAGGTGCGATACAGACATGTTGAGGAATGTGATGAATCAACTGTGAGCAACAATTGCAATAGTTTGCATCGAAATATACATCGATTTTGTGATGCTCTTGGAATCAAAGAAATTACATGAAGTATGGATCGACGCCAATGCAGTGAGCGAAGCGAACGATATGGCTAGTAATACAAATGCAAACATCAAAAAACGATCAAAGCGCAGGGAAATCGAAGGGATGAACGGATAACAATAGGCGAGTGCGCGAATACGTGGAGATGCGTGTGCTGTTTCATTGTTGCTGGTCTTCCCTCCGTTGTAACAATGAACAGTCAAGCCGCGCTAAACCAATTTCAGTACTATTAATGGCTGTTAATAAACACGATCGAACGTCGAAAACAGCCTTTTAGTATGGTAATAAAAAACTTATAGCCATCCTTTTTCCAACAATGGGGTACAGTAAGTGATTTATTGGATAGTTTTTACGTACTCGGACCTGAAAATCCTCGCCCTTCGGGCCCTGACGATTCTGGCTCCTCGTACGAAAAAACTATCCAATAAATCACTTCCTGCACCCCATCGTTGGAAAAAGGATTGCTATAACTATTACTTATTTAGTCTGTTGGCAGTGCAAGGCGTACGAAATGTAACCACAAGTTTAATTTAAACTACTAGGCAAGGCAACTTGGAATACACACCAGGAAAAATGCTAAATTGCCAACTGCAGTACTATACGGAATGAATGTAATTCACCAAGGTGTCTTTACTTTCACGTATGATATTGAAGTTGATGCCATCTATCAACTGGCAACCATAGCCCTGGTAGACATTCCCATTCTTTAGTTCGTAAATGTTTTAGAAAGAACTGCTGCACGCATCTGTGATCTCCTTTTCTTGGGGGGGCGCCCCCGCCCCCAGTTTCAAGCGAGCAATCCAAAATGAAAATGCATGGATCATTCCCACTACAAATTGGTTGGGAGGGTAAGGGGAACAGAAAAAAAAACATAGTGCGGACTGACTGGGACTCGAGAAGCCCACAGGAAAAATTAAAAAACTAACTCTAAAAAAAAAAAAACGTAATCGACATTGAATTTTTTGCGAATATTCGACTACAAAATATCCTATTCGAATATGCTCTTAACGAACGAATATTCGAATACATATCAATGTTTTCAAAATAATACATTTATTGCAACTGAAGAAAGACCCGAAAGAAAGAGTTAAAATGTATTAAAATAAACAAATAAAGGCATTTATTGTAGTTATTCAGTTTTAAAAACGGACTGGAGCAAAGAACATTCCCACCAACAATGGCTTCTATTTATTTATTTTTTTTTTAAATTTTTTTTACAGAGCGTAACGGCCTAAAACACCATGAGCTCTCTCTAAAACTACTTAAGACTAAAGACCTAAAGTTACAATCCGTCTATACATTTCACACTGCAACCGGCCAGCCGGGGAACAAGAGAGCACGGGATACCCTGGGTCCCTAGGTAAATCGCTGAATCGCCCTACAAAAATCTAATGTCCTGTGCAGGGGACCAATACCAAACGAAGAGTGTGGCGAAACACCAAGGGCCTTATGCATAGGGTCAACCCCAGCGGCAACTACAAAACGGCGCTGAGCCGTCCACCGGGGGCACTCAAAAAGAAAATTACGCACCGTCTCGTCATCAACACCACAGATGCAGAATGTAGAGCGGGACCACCCTAGCCGAAACAAATGTGCCCTGAGTTGAATATGCCCTGTACGGAGCCTGGAATGCAAACCGGCATCCCGTCGAGCGAGACCATTGAGAGGGTCTGGACATGCAGTGGTTGGTTGTAATGCAAAAAGACTGCGACCCAACCCACTCGCAGACCACGCCGCTGCCCACTTCCCCCCAACAACCCCCTCAACCACCGGTCGCAAGTCCCTAGGACCAAGGGCAAGCCGGACCACGGCCATGGCTTCTATTATGCTATCACAATAATGACTCGGTTACTAACAATGCAAATCGTTGTTGTACAAATATGTTCGACGATGGTTCTTCAACAATGCACTAACACTGTCGCTTTATAGCAACAATGGCTCGTTCACTAAAGATTCAACTCGTCGTTGTACAAATATGTTAGGAGATGGCGTTCGCCAACAATGCGGTAAGACTTTCGCTTTATTGCCTTCGTGGCTTCGCCACTCGGGTAAACAGCGAAAGTCTTACCTTATTGTTGTCGAACGCCATCGTCTAACTGATACATGTATGCATTCTTTATGCATGCATTGTTGCTGGCCACTTTGAAACAATTAAACTCAGCTCTGAAAGCCAGCATTTACGAAATAAATACGCCATCCTATCGTTTCTAGCTCGAAATTACCAACATAGCTTAGTTTGGTTTAAATCTAGCCTATATGCGTTTAGCTGAAACACGGATTCTTTCGTTTTGCCCTTCCACAATGAACTTTTTAGCAAAGACATAACACGTGCACGAAGAATGGATCTGGAGTTTGCTGAGTTGCATTGTTCCCAAAATACAATGGTTAAAACAATGTAAAACAATCAAAATTATCGTTCACGGACCCGTAACTCCGGAATGGATGGACCGATCGAAAAAGTGGTCGCTGTAAGGTTTGAAGCCCAGGGAAATTTCTGGCTAAGATCACGTTTCAGATTTTAGGTAGGTGCAGTAGTTTTTTCTGAAACCGTGTCACACAAGAAGAAGAACAACAACAACAACAAGTGAACAGTTTTCAAATTTCCGTGTGGTTTCCTACTTTTACTCTTGAACGGAATTGCATAAAAGTTGGTGTAAAGTTAGAAAACGTTGCTATCTACTATCTGGCCAAGTTTGGTCGAAATATATTGAATAGAAACGGAGAAATTAATAGTTTTAGTTTTGCTGGAGAGAGGATATTTAAGTGGGGCTATTTTGCTCATGCTGCTTAGGGAACTTGACAGACGCATTTCACTTGCCGTCCTGTAATAATACGAATTTAATAGTATGCTTCAAGTCTTTGGCCAAATCTCTCGAATAAGGGGACAAGAATTCCTCACTAATGTCGATCTTCTCCGGAGCGAGGGGGTAATCGTTGTGCTCGTAGTGAAGCTCTATGGGATACTCGAGATCCACTTCCAGGATCTATCCGACATCCGCGACGTCCGGCACGGTATCTACATCGAAGGTCCTGATTTCTTCCCTCGTCAGGTAACGGATGCCGTCGTAAGGTAGATGGGCGCACATGATGAAGCCGTAAAGGTTATTCATGTCCAAGTCTACTATGTGGGTGGAGGGTTCGCGAGGGTCGAATTCGGGTAGGTACTTGTTGTTGGCTCTCGCGAACCTCTTTCCCACGAAGGAAATGTCGCCTCGAATGTCGGAAGTTATCAGGTTGTGCTATCTGACGTGAGTTAAAGAGTTCCAACTTGGATTTCACCATTTTCAGCATAGCCGCCCAGCTAAATCCTGGAATGGAGATGTAGTAGCAGGGATCCAACTTGTTGTTTTCCAGGCAAACGTTCCTAAAATCTTCGAATATGTCCGCGAGCAGGAAAAGGTCCGTCATTTGCTAGATCTCGTGGTACACACCAAATTTCTTCATTTTCATCTTGAGCCAAAGGTTGAGCGCCCGAATGTACTCGTCACCTGCTAACTGATCGTCTTTCAGCTGGGGAAAAAAACGACATTCTGGATGGTAGTTCTTCCTTATCGAAAATGGACATGTCTCACACGTGCTCGTAAGGGCAGACACCCTTTCGCGTCAGGAGATTCAGAACACCATCTCGAGTGGTGGCATCCTGAAACCCAGCAGATTTTAGGCCGGAGTCCAAGGCCACTTCGAGGATGGGGAAGCCGATGAAGCTTTTCTTGCGGTTCTCCACCAAAGTGTTCAACGAAGCTTGCATGAACCTCAGACTGTCCATGAATCGAAGACTTACGCCCTTCCTTTTAATAGTCATGTTCTGAAACCTTTCCGCATTTCGGCTAGTGACTTCCACTTGTCCCTTGAACTTTTGCACGGCGGATACCAGGAGCTGTATGGTAGCCGCAGCCATCTAGGTTGTGGAAAACGACGGGTATGATTCTCCGTTCTCGAGCCCCCAAGTTGCATTTGCCTGTACTTCACACTGACGTGACAATGGTCCTTTATCTTTCGCTCCCTTACATTCTTGCGGTTTTTGCAGTCGAAGAGCTTTTCGCAGTAATGGCAGACTTTGGTGTGAGTGTAGCTATGTTCTTCGGCTCGGGTGAGTTTGAGCGGTTTCACGTCTTTTAACAGCGTAAGGTAACCTTGGGCTTCTTCCTGTATGCGTTCGTAAAACACATCGACGGCATCTTCTCCCAACTAATATTGTTGATTAACAATCTCCCGTTCTGTCCAACAACGACGTAACCGAAGCTGCAGGAAGCGTGCTGATGGATTTTTGTTGTCGAACTCGTGGAAGGTTCGGGTTGAGCGGTCTGCACGGGGCGAAGGATACACTTGAAATCGGCGTAGACGATGCGTGGGAAGGGGTTCTTACGATTGAAATGCCGAAAGTTGAGAAAGTTGTCTCCGTGTGACTTGAATTTAAGCGCATGCGCTGGGTTGATTTTCACGCATTCTTTCCGGTGAGTCGAGAGCATCCAATCCTTTCCGAACCCGGCGATAGAACTTACCGTGACTGCCATGCCTCGGAAGCGTAAAAATCCTGCAATGTTTCTAATGGCACAGTAATTGGTGTTCACCGTTCTGGAGTCTTCATTGTATTTGCCGCCCAGCAGGAGAAGATTGATGGGTTGATCGCCTAAATTTTCAGACACGAAGTGGGTATAATCCTTTCACGTCGTGAAAACCTATAAGGGTTATGGAGAGATCGTTCGCCTTTTCGAATTTGCCAATTTCACCGAGCTTCATCGGGTAAGAAATCATGCTGGTGTCGAGCATGTCTTCGAACTCGAAATAATCGTTGTTAACCCGCGGCCAGTACAGAGTACAAAAATCATTTCTGGTCGGTTAAGTTTTGGATGTTAATCACAGCGTAGGACTTGCCGGCGAGCGCCTTAGGGAGCAGAATGTAGGATGTTGCCTACAGCGGTTTGTACTTTGCCGCCCTGATGATGAGATTGTTCAGTCGGGAAATAACCCAACCACTTCCATACTCGGCGAAAGCGTCGATAGAACTTTGAATCTTATCGAAGGCGTCGTCCAAGAGAGCGGGAATATCGTTCGGGTTGTAGATTTCCGTATATCGGGACCAGAATCCTACCTGAATTACAGTCGTATCTCTCACAAATTCGACCCCCAAGCAGATTTGGGTCTTGCAGTTGACCATCTGGTTTAGGCAAAGCGGTAAAAGCGACTGCAAGGCCAGACGAACCGACAGTAGAAACTGTAGCGGGTCTCAGTTCTTCCGGCAGAGGCATCTCGTATTGATGGTGGCATAACCCCTGTATTTGGGACAGATGGACGCAATCATTCAGATGTACGGGTAAGTTGTCGACCAAACACTCGCATTCTTCGTTCAGAATGGACGAGTGCGCCGACCGAAGGTGATTACGTAGTTGATATTGATATTGAGAAATGTATATTTCTGCGCAGTAAACGTAAGTGAAATATTTTTTTGTATCCATTCTGAAAATATAAAATATTTATCCTTTTTTATTATTAATGAAGAAAAAAATTTGAGGAAGGGATGAAAAAAAAATGAGGAAGGGAAGAAAAGAAAATAATTTTTTTTTTAATGTTTATTGTATCGAAATATTTTTACAAGGCGGAAAAAAGGAAAGGACATATTTACTTGAGATTGCTAATGTTGTCTGTCCAGCTGTTCTATTTGAAGTCACAGCCCTTCCATTTAACGAAGTAAAGCATTTTCCCATCTTTTCCTTTTTTCTTACGCAATACTTGTTCTACTAAAAACAAATCGGGAACCAGAGTTTTTTGAAGTTCCGGTTCGTAAAAACCTCCGAGTACCGGTTCACCGGACTCGTCTTTTAAAAGATAAGTAACCGCTCGGTTTTTTGCACTTTACGAATCGTGAAAACTTTGTTAGTAAAATTTTGCAAGTACCCCTTATCGAAAATTTTCTTAACTTTAGAAATCCTGACTTTATTTCCTACGGCGAATTTGGGTTTGTTCAACAACTGTTTAGTACTAGTTTGTCTCAGCAACGGTTTGTGATGTTTGGTTACTTCCCTCGGTTTAAGTTTTATGGCAGAATGAACTGTGTCATTGTAATTGGAAACTAACTCGTCGATAATGTGCGTCCACTCATAAGTCCTCTGCCTGGTGAATCTTTTCCACGTTCAGCGTTCTGTTGAAACGTTCTACCACGCTCGCTTTCTTTTCAGAATACGTACAGTACATGGTGATCTTAAGCGCTTGAGTAGGGCTTTGAAGTCTTTATTGTAGAACTCACTACCTAAATCGACTTTTAAATAGTTAGGGGGTGTCGCTCCAGTGAGTATCTTCTTGAAAACATCGGAAATGTCTATGCCGAATTTAGATTTAAGGGGAATGGCCCAAGCGAACTTGGACATGACATTAATGCAGGTTAGTAGGTAGTTAAACTATTTATTTAGGTTAGTGTAAGGTATCATTTCAACCAAGTCAGCCTGCCATAGATCGTTTAGGCTCAGTACAATCACTTTTCGTCTTGGAAAAGTTTTTCGGGTTGGTATGTGAAGTTCTTTTACGAGTTGATCCATTTTTTTAATTTCCCATTCCAAACTTTAGTTTTGTTTTCATGATTTTTTTAACGATGGAAGCGGCTAGCTTTTCCCTCCATGCCAGAGAAGGATTATCTCTCACTCTTTGAGCTTTAGCAATTAGAACTTCATCGGCGGCGTGCCGATCTTTCAAGTCCGAGCTCTCGGAGTAAGAGATGTCGTGTTCTTTGCACGCTTCGTCTACTTTATTAATTCCTGGGTCTCCTCGAGTCAATCTTTTTTCAAGTTTAGTTCCCAGACCGCAGCATTGGTACCCCGGCAAATGCATTTCTAGAAGTAACTTATCTATGAGTTTGTTTACGATTCCTTTCCCAGACTTGATAAAGGAAGCTCTGTTCGTCCCGCACACTTCGCAAAATACAACTTGCATCAGCCTGTTATTTTTTACGGTGATAATAACGGACGGCTCGGGCCATCAGAAGTGCGATGTTTACATTTGACACAGTACCTCATCTTGATATTTTTGGATTCCATGGTTCTTTGTTTTATATACGATTTTTTTAACCTAAACCTAAATTTTGATAAGCCACCCTTTTTTCCCGAGCAGTTATTATTTTCCTTTGCCACATTTCTGATAAAATTTCGACCATCTCGTTTCTATGCGAGTGTTGGCTGGCCAAAGCAGATTTATACAAAAGCCTGACTCTCTTTACCAAGTCGTTAGGATCATCATAATATTTGTAATCGACCCTGCTACCCACTTTTTAACCATGCCCGTCTCTTGTTTCTTCATGTCTTCCCAAACAGGAGCGATAACAGACCTGTATTTAACGCTACGACTAGATTTGGGTTTATGAGTATTTAGGTCGTTGTTGTGATATACAGCGTTAGTATTTTTTAACATGGCCGCGTAAGCTGCTTTACCTCCCAGTGCGAGGGAAGTCTCTTTCAAATCTTTGAAAACTAGCAAATTCCAAAGCCGGTGTCTCCCCACGTATTGCTCCCCCTTGACCACTACGGCATTCTCAATGATTTTACCCGTTTCATTACCGAAGGTCAGCTCATCTCTTTTTTTTATCATACTATTACTCGAATACTGGGTCAGTGTCTTTGGGAATTTCGAAAAATTTTACCAAGAAATATTTAGCAGTTTCTCCAATATTCTGACCATGTAACAAACTATAGAGAGACCTTAGCGTGGTGATGTTAGGATGCTCAGGCGGAGTTGAAATACATTTAGCTTAGGGGTGAGTTTTGGACCGGTGCTCGTTGTCGCGTATTCAGTTTTGGAGTGGGGCTGAGTTTGCATTATAGGAGTTACAGCCGGATTTGATATTAGGCGAGGCTGTAATCGAGAGATGTTTTCTGACTAGGAGCATGGGAGTGTGAGAGAGCCAGTGATTCGTAGTCATCAATAAATTCTTGGTCACTTTCTTCTTCTTTGTAAATTTTAATCGGTAAAGTTTGCGTGGCTAGAGTGTTTTTAATCGGTTTAGTTTGCGTGGCTAGAGAGTTTTTAATTAACATAGTTTGCGTGGTTGCACCCAAGACTGGCCTCGGTTTCAAGGTGCTTAATACAGGCTAAAAAAATTCTTGTAGTGATTCTTCTTGCTCTCTCTCCCCCAAATGCAGACTTAAAATTTTTTTAGTTAAACGTCTTTTGAGTTTTGCAATTTCTCGTTTTGTCTCCATTCTTTTGTTTAATAGGTAAAAACGAACGTTAATATCTGCCCTCGTTTAACGTTTTGTTAATTGCTAAAAATCCTTAAGGCTTGTTCCAACAATTTTGACACAACGTTTTATACTCTGAAAATTCCATGTCAGGGCCAACAAGATTTTCGTAAAAGTGTTTCAAATTTTACTCATCCACTGGAAAAAGAATTATTAAATTTGCATTGTCTCTAACCACTTGTTTAGGAATTCTCGTGTAAGACTGCCTGCAATAAAACACATCGGCGTTCGAATTCCGTCCTTGGACAAAGTAGCATTCGATATTTTTTTGTTTATCTAAAAGACAGTTGTCAAACAGAATCAGGTTTCTAAATTTTGGGCCCAGTTCTTCGGGCGGAATTAAATCTATTTGAGAACCGTGAAAAAATGTGATATACTTGCCAATTTTTTCCTCAATTTTGGCAAATATAGACTGCAATGCTTTGTACTTTGGTTGACATAAAGTTTTACTGTAAATAAATAATCTGTCATTATCCAACCATCGTTTGTTACAGATGAAATTAAACAGTAAGTTAGTTTTTCCATAATTTGCGGGCCCTATAATTAGACATCTGATATTTGAAGGTAAGAATGAGTGATTTTTCAGTTCTTTTTTGGGTACAAAAAAGTCGTAGTCTTTAATTTCCATCACGTTTTTTATTTACACATATTTTAATGCTTATAGAGATACTGAACTCGTAAATTCTTCATCTGAAAACTTGCTGCTGGGGCCGTCTGGATGCACCACTCCATATTCAACGGTGGACCACAACTTTACGTTTCTGGGAGAATCATTGGTAACGTATACTTCATTAATTCTCCGGGTAACTTCCGTCAGGTTTAAAACACCGTAAGATGGTAAGTTAAACCACGGTTTATCTATTACGTTTTTGTTAAGTTTACCTTTTGTTTTGTGTATATTTTCGTAAACCCAAGTTTTAAGACAGCGGTTTATCGCAGTCGCCTGCCTTTTCGCAAGAGGAGCAACAGGGTGAAGTTGTGTGCATAGAATTAGGATAATTGAACATGGTGAAGGAAACTGGTTTCTGATCTTCACACTCGCTCTCTAGTTTTTTAGAGCTGTACCATTTAAGATTTTTCAATAATTTTTGAGTTTCCGGTTGGCTGGGCAAAATCCAGCCTTTATATTTCGATTTTTCATTCGAAAAGGGAGTTCCCATGCCCTTTAAATCGTTAAACTGTATGGAAGGAGACAAGTTATACTTTAAACCATCGTTAATTTTTGTTCCCTTATCATCTTTAACTTTCAGTAAGTTTTTTTGCAATAGATTGGAGAGATTTGTTTGCCAGGTTGGTTGAGACATATTGATGTTATTCCTTTTTTAATATTGAAAGAATGAAAATAGGGGGAGGGGGTCATCCTGATGAGCATTCGATTCAAAGCATAACGTCTTCATTAAACACCCAGTTTGTGAGAATAAGAGGTACAATAATCAAAAAAAAAAGAAAGAAAATACAACTGCCACGATTGGAACTTGAACCCAGAACAGCCGCTTACTAAGTCGGGGTATTAATAGTACGTGTATGTTTTGGGTTCTAGTCCCTGTTGGAACAATTATTTTTTCTTTTCTTTTTTGAGATTATTGCAACTTGTATTCTCACAAACAAGGTCTTTAATGCATGTTGTTTTTGTTTCATATCTTACTCAGTCACCGTGCGCTTTTTTTTT
>JAHWFP010033370.1:0-12021 GCA_023313725.1 Lithobius niger | reverse complement strand
CACTAAGACAGAAAGGTCTACAGAGAAAAGAGGGAGATTCAGGTTTGTGCCAGTTGCAACAAATTCGTGTGTGAAGTTCAGTGTTCCTCTGGCTGAGGGCCTGAAGAAGATGATCAGGTATAGAGAATCATCCAAAATTCGCCAGTTTAAATGAACTCAGCTGGAATGTTCTGGCAAAGCATGAGCTGTACTGCAAGTCCTTTTAAGTAGATTGTGCAAGAAATACGAAGATAGCAGATTGCTGTTTACCAGACAGTGAAAACATTTTGTTCATGCCGGAACTCGCAGTTCGTAACTATTCCCTGCTACAACTCTGGAGCAACCACCTTAAAACAGTGCTATCCGTATATTCAATTGTCTTAAGCCTAAGTGCATTTTTAATTTTCGTTTGCCACCCTTCTCTCCCCAACCTTTATTCCTCAGTTCCCCTAACTTATATTTTAGTGCTTATATATGAAATATATGCTTGTATTTGTAATATATGAAATTCTGATAGTGCTAATGATAGGAAATTGTTATAGTGCTAATAATAAAGTCCTCCAGAGGGTTTCCAAAGTTAAAACATTATAGGAGTTTTCATGACACGTGATCTGAAGCAGACGGACCAATGACTGCTGCTGCTAAAAGGTCTAAGATGATCCTTGGCCCAATCAAAAGACACTTTCACTACCTTGATGCTAACATCTTGCGAAAACCCTGTATACGCTATATGTCTGCCCGCATTTGGAGTTTGCTGTCCAGGTTTGGAGTCCCTTCCTGCAAAAGGACATCCCGGTTCTTGAGGCGGTTCAGAGGAGAGCCACAAAATCCGTTTCAGACTTACGGGTGTATTCAAGTGTGAGTGGGGCTAAAGGTGAGTGTAAGGGTGAAAACGCATCTATAGAAATACCCTCAGACGTTAGGACCCTCACATTCGCTTTTGTGGCTGCACTAAAACTGTTGACCCTTAACTTAAATGTTTGCACTCACAATTGCCCTCTCACACTCACACTCGAGTGGATTTTTGGAATACGGCTGTTAGTGTCAGACCGTTAATTACGAGCAAAGACTGTCCAAACTGAAACTTACAACACTGGAGGAACGTGTCCCTGGAGACTTCCTTTTGGTCTAGAAGATTCAGCACGGGTCTGAGGAGGCTGATCTTTCTGGCTTCTTTAGGCCGTCTCCGTATCCTGGAACCAG
This sequence comes from Lithobius niger, assembly GCA_023313725.1. Lineage (NCBI taxonomy): Eukaryota > Metazoa > Arthropoda > Chilopoda > Lithobiomorpha > Lithobiidae > Lithobius > Lithobius niger. Next base: position 10,839 of record JAHWFP010033370.1, on the reverse strand, counting down.
AGGCCGGATGAAGGGTTTCTCCAGCTCGAAAAGTGTTTTTCAAGCTGGAGAAACCCTCTATCCGGTTGAACACAAGAAAACTTTCTTTGCAAATCGTGTCATCCAAAGATGGAACGCGCTACCTGGTTGGGTGGTCGAGGCTCCTAGTTGGAACTCGTGGAAGGCTCGATATTACGCCCTGTAGCCTTTCTGTCTGTACTTTCCGGCCATCATAAGTTATTCACTTCTGGCTGTGTATTTGGTATATTATTATTATTACTATCAAGCCACATCGCTCACTTCGCTCGAGGAGGTTTGCATGAACAAACTATGACGTCATGAACAAACATCACGAAGGTCAAAATTGTTGACGTTATTTTTTCTGTTTTTTTTTTGCGTATTTGAGGGTCATAACATCAAGTTACAGCAATGAAAATAGGCCTAAGGAAGGGCAATTTAAGTATTCTAATTAAATTATTTTAATTCTTTCATTTGGTCCTACTCCCACGTTGTAGGTGCCTTGGTTCCAGAGGAGTAGAGGTACAAACACACGCACATCATACGTTTTTAATGATGTAGAAGATTACTAAGGATGGGACATTGCCACGGTTGAACCGAATCAATATCAAATCCAATATTTAAATCCAAAAATATTCTGCCCTTGAATTCGCTTCTTCTGTTGTCCATGAATTCACGTAGTTTGTTCCTCGCTGTTCGTTACGTAAACACACAGTCGGGAAGGTTCGAAATGTCTAACTACACGCTAGTACACACCCTCACAAATAATAACTTAAAGATAAACAGGAATTTTACTGCTTTTAAAACTACAGATCGCGCACTGAGTTCGGCTTTAAAAAGGGCGAACCTCACAAACTTGAATAAACGTCAAACCATTTTTTTCTTACGCCGGACGGTGTTCGTAGTTTACAGCTATTAAAACGGGCATAAATGTTCCTCCCAATTTAAATTACACAACAATTCCACACATCAAACACGAACAACTGACACAAAAAAAATTCGGGGTTAAGGGCAGGCAAAAATCGTGAATCATGCAGACATCTAGCTTTCCCTTTCTTTGACGGGGATATTAAAAGGAGGGGGACGACAATTAGGCCTGGACGTGAGTAGAAAAGTAATAACTACCCACACGCCCGGAGGGGTAGTAGGGGTAGCACAAGCGGCGTACAGCAGCACAGGGGGAAATTTAAGAAGGCATAAACAAATCGTTGAACCCTCCGAATTACCAATGGGTGTGTTAAGAACAAAGCTACCAACACGTTCGGCTGCTTTACCCACTTTTTTTTTTTTTCATTACAACACCAGCTATAAATTACGTCATATTTTAATATACGATTTGCTCGCCCTTCCTACTTAACACTACTGCCCTCCCTCCCTCCCTCCCCACACCTCCACTGCCCGGTATTCCATTTCGTGCAAGCATGCCTACACCTCATAATAGCGAGGATATGACGTGTTTTTATAGCTACCTGCTGCTAAATATAGTTTATAGAGTGCGGCACTTGCTTCCTCAATCCAACGCTCAATTTATTAGCCCTATCCAACGATTACCGATTCAGCAATTACCACGGAATTACTGCCGATAAAAACAAAATACCGGCAACTGCAGGACTAGAAATAAATAAATAAATAAATAAATACGTGTCAAAATAAAAATTAACAAATGATTCTTTAAGTATTACTTGGCAATTTATATTAATATGCAGAATGATTCATAGTGAAAAATAGGCCTATAAAGTGTAGCCCTATAAAAGACTTAAAAGTAGTAAGTAAAAACACAAAACTTTATTTCGACGGCTCGTATTCATGGTAAACTTGTGTGTGCCGTATAAAACAGATCCATGATATGAATAATGAAGACAATGTTGAAAGAGCATACAACATTTTTTGACAAGTATACGGGCGTGTCAAAAAAAAGGTAGAAGTGACGATAAGGCATCATGTTGTACATTCACAGTCCTATGAAAGTTGGGATATCCACCCAAAACCAAAACGGGCATAAGAGAAGCCGCCAACTTTCCACAGAGGGTCGGACTTTGAAAGTAGCGATATCATTCAACCAGGGAAAGGCCGCCAGGGAAAGATTAATGCTATTAGCCAACTTAATCGCACCGAATAATACTTTGGGCGTTAAATGAAAACTTGAAGATCGGTACCGCGAGTAGCGATATTCTAGTTTTCGTTTAACTTTCGAACTATTAGTCAGTGCGATTAAACTTGGAGTCTTTTCCCTTGTTGAATGATTCACTACTTTCAAAGGCAGACTCTTTTCGGAAATTTGACAGCTTCTTTTACACTAGTTTTGGTTTTGGGAGGATAAAACATACACAACCAGCCTAAAAACTACAATAAATGATCATCACGAAATGTTTAACTCAATATTTTTTTTCCAGTCCGTTAGTCAATCTTTGTACTGTTGAATCGATATCTTGTTAGATATCTCGATATCTAAGAAGTGGGTCAGTATTTATTTTTTATTGTTTGTCAGATATCCTTAAAGATTTCCTTAAAGATAGAAGGAATTGTATACTTATTTGCCTTATTGATTCTCGGCAAAACGCACTAAGTTCATATCGATATGTGGTTATCCTGAAATAACTATTCTTCAGATTTGAACTTAATTTGTAGTCACAATTAAAAAGAAATTGGCAGAACCACAAAACGAAATTATTAGTTGTATACGTTTGAGAATTTTAGTTTTCTATGAATTTGTTTAGATTTTAAATTTTCATATTCGTTAAAAAGAATTGTTATGATTCTGTTTTACTCCAAGTTATGTAGGCTACTTTAGCAGAAAGTCCGACGCAAATGACGAGTAAATTGAAGGGGAGGGGCAGTTTATGCCCCCACTCCCAAGAAATACGATTTTAATTGCCTATTTTTCATTATTTTAAGAATCATCTTGTAGCCCATATCTTTTCTTGGGGTTATGGATACGTTAAAAATTCTGGAATGTGAACAATGTGTAGTGGACTCGGTACTGGTTTTAGCCAACACATAGCTATTTGAACTTTCATAAACAAACGGCAAATACTGAAACCAATATTGGACCAATACTGGAACAAATACTGGCAAATACCGGAACCAATACTGGACCAATACGGAAACGCGAGGCGGCTGCTTAGTTTTGCAAACAAATTTTTGACAACATTGTAGTAACAGTTCGGTTTTAAAATTGTTACGTTAAGACTGTTCCACTTAATTTAAATTGCCGTACACGTTATCCAAGCTACAAATTTGTTTACTATATCCTTTGAGAAATATTGGTGTTTTTTAACATGACCATAATAAATGTAGAAATCGTGGCATTCTCGGCCGAAAAGAGCCAAAGCAACTGCTGTGACCTTAATATTCAGTGAGACAGTAGGACTTCGGCTTTTGGTCGTAAGAGCCGAGGAATTCAATTCCCGTTCAGGCAGTCGGACATTTAAGTCCAAAAGGCAATGGAAATAGGTTTGCATCTCGATTTCTTTCTTTCTTTAGATCTGAAAACATTTGATTATTTATTTAAGTGAATATTGCATCTATAATAGGAATATTATAGGCACATTTTCTTGCTATTCACGAAATGTTTTACACCCTAGCCAAACATTTGATGTAATAGGGAAAGTTTCACCTCCAGCCTGCATATTTATTTATTGGGTTGAACAGGTCTTGTTAAATTTGCATGTTTGGTGTAAGGTAGTCGATAAACTAGCATTAATAAATTAATATACATTAATATACAGCTTAACAAATATTGCTATTCCGCTTTCGGCACGAAGCCTTATTTTTCTAGCGTATAGCTTAATGTCTGACTATTTTTAGCAGCCCTGTGACCTAGAATTTTTTTTATTAAGTAAAACTGTAATACAAAATTAACTCTTATTTATGCAGTTGCAGGGCGAAAATTCGAACCCTTTGTTCTAGAAATGGGTTCACGAACTAAATCTACTGCAGGTTAAAAAATTTATCTTAATAGTTGCTTTTCATAACTGGTATGCAACTATTGCCTTATATTGTTCCCCCCTCCCCCCCACAACGCCATTTTTCTCGATCATCCACATCAAGTACGGCCCCAAAGTTCTATTTACTTACCGTTAGTCAATTCTTTGCTAAAAACCCGTTTTAGTCTTCTGTACAGCCGTACCGGCTGAGAAGACTAGTGCAACGACTTTGTCCGTCCGTCGCTTTTTTCAACTTAGCAACGTTACCAGATATTGACGACCACTGTTTACAACGTTAGATTCAGTGTGATAAGTTAGTTAAATAACATGGCAAATTAAAACATCGTTACTTCCTCATAGACTTCTTCGACGTAACTAAATTAAATAATAACATTTGATCGTCGAATTAAAATCCTAAATTAAAATCCTCAATAAAAACAAATGGATTTTAACTTCGTTTAAATAATCTCGTCGCATTGTTGCATGAATGAATAGGCTTACATCGAACCAAATTCTCCATTAGGCCTATCTTCTACTTACGAAATTAAAACTGCATTTTTTAATTACGCCTAATAAATGAAAATTAAGCCTAAAATCATGTTACCGTGGCAACGTCAAGTTGCTACGAGTCGCTGTTGGCTTCATCAACAGCGCCCCTCTCGTCACTTCCCTACTACCACTGATCTATATAGGCTACGTTGCGTGTTACGTTGTAACACTGTAACTGTGTGCCTGAAGGCGCACCGTGCTGCAAAAATGAATAGGCTTACTATACAATCCATATTTCCGTTAGCTACTACTTACGAAATTAAAACTGCTGGTTAAAATTAGGCCTAATAGCTGACAATTACGCCTAAAATGTAAAACAGGCCTAAAAGCTAACACATTTTTAACCGGCAATTGTGATGGCTATTTCTTTTAGATTAGTATAATAGAGACAGCTGTTGTAGTGCATGATAGAGGTGCGCGCCTCAACATTGTAAGTGGAGGAACTGTACAGAAGAACGGTGCGACTAGGCAGTCGCTGTAGCCGCTTGTTAAAATGTGGCGTCTACGATATTTTGTTGAATATTGGGAACTAATTTAATAGCATGCTGCGATTATGATTCTTAGCGCACATGCAATAACCATGATGTTTCACCTGTGTGTGTGTGTGTGTGTGTGTGTGCGTGCGCATGCACTAATTTTTAATCGTTTGCTAATAATTACCATGGGATCAAAAAATTCTAAAAGACTAAAGCGGTAAAAATTAAAATTATTTATGCCAATAGATCGCCGATGAAAAATTATAAGATACCAGCCTAAAAAATTATAAAGTGTCATGTTAAAATACCACATTCTTTCCGGTTTGCGACGACACAATTTGTGTGTCCATGCTGTTTTGTCTACTACTCCCAAGGCCAACAGAGATAGCAGCTGCGTTCCTCACTGCGAGGAACGCACCTACTATCGCAGAGTTGCTCTTGTATTACTACGCCGAGTCTCGCGAAACGGTGCGATGATAACATACGCGGTTTGCGATCTGCGCGTGGCTGTTGTTATAAGGCAGGCGGAATGCACCTTTAATTCTAAAATGTTGTGGAAATTAAGTGTTTATTGATATTTGTTACTAATTTGACCTTGTTAATAAAGATAACCCATAACCACCTGAAAAAACTTTCATATCCTTTTTTTTTTTGACTTGGGTCAGTTCTCGGATTCGAACCGGCATTCTCTTGTTTTGGAGCCGACAACGCTGACCACTGGGCTGTGACTGCTCGCTTTGCTCGTGGTCCCCGGGGCCCACTCACAAAGCTCGCGCTGGGACTAAAGTTTTTCGCTGTTATGCGTTGAAGGCGTACGTTCGTATCTAAGCGGCTACGGGTTGGCTGAGGGTTGAGAAAATATTTGATTGCAACCAATAAAGTTAAAGCTTAATTCCCTGACTTTTCCCTGATTTTCCAGAGCCGCAAATTTCCCTGACTTTTCCAGTTTATCCAAGTAAAGTCATGATACCGCGCATTCATGCATATATTTTGGGGCTGATTCTTCAAGTGAACCATAAGTGACGACTGAAATATTTAAATTTTCAAACCCAAGTAGAAATCAACGCAACCTTGCCGTTAAGATTCCTTCAGCATCTGTCACACAGGGCGCGGGAACAACGGCCACATGTTCACTAATAATGATATGAATTTTACATAACTCCAGTGCATTTCAACAACGACAAACAAAGGCACGATATTTTAACATCCACCTGTTACAGCATGCTTCAGTCTGCCCACAGGCCCGAGGCACCATTAGGCCCTGACCTCTACAAGGCTGCAGAAAACGAAAGTAGACGAGACCAGAGGCGGAGACAGTCTCCCCCCGGCTCCCACCTCCCCCTCAGCCTCCTCGCTGGGTGGAGGGAGGGGGAGGAAGGGGAGGAATAGAATCAAGTGAATCCAGGTGGGGTGTGCACCATGAATTAAAGGTGAAAACCCCATCAGTTAACACAACAAAGGCCACTGTCAAGGCTCCTTTGGCCAGGTATATTGACCTCCGAAATCAGGACACATTATAACACACAACCTAGAGCCTTTTCGGCCCTCAAGGGAAAGAAATAAATGCGAGCCAATGTGATTTATTGCTTTCTCATCTTCGGAAGCATTTAACTTCAGAGAAAAGGAGTGTAGGTGGATTGTTGTTGCACGCCTTCAATTTAGTACCAAACGGGTTTAAATTGCTGTAATCACTGTAGGGATTGTTTCGTTTCGCCTACACAGAGGCGAAAGGGGGGTCTTTCGCAAATTTAAAAACTGGGCCGACTTACACAAAAAAGCGGGGTTGTGCGAGTGTTCTCGTGGACTTGTATACTACGTATCACCCTGGTGTAATTAATGGCGAGGTTGGTATGGACCCAGTTTTTAACCTCAGCACTCTATGCGAATCGAACTGGTCCTATTGTGAACTAGATGAAGCCCGCTACGCACCATCCACCGTTTGAAAAATTAGTGCGGTCAGGTGGATAGCTTGTTCCACATTATCACTACTTCCACATGGCCACAAGAAAGCGCATTTGAACGATGCGCTTTGAAATGCGCATCAAAAAAATGGCACGTTTACAAGATGCAAGTCCGTGAGCGATTAGGGCCATTCCACTAAGGAAGGCGATTCATGCCAGTACGCTCAGATAACCCTTCCTTCCTGCCCACCCTTTGGCGAGTAGTGAGCAATCCCCAAGCTGCTCTACCCCCTGCATTTAGTAAACTAAGTCAGCTTAAACCAAAATAACCAAACGTATGCGAGCCTTAGTGGTCTTCCTAGTCATGTATGCTTATTTTCAGTTTATTTGCCTAAAGTTCGAATGGCACCTGCACAAATTATGTGGGCGTTGTAATTGTGTCCGCCATCTTTACCAAGCAATCATCAACGTCTCAATGTTATTGCGAGTGTTTACATGAATAAAGACAAAGTGCATCAGACTGCCAATCCACCTCGACGAAGCGCTTCGGGTTCTGTAGCGACACATACAGGAACGAGCCACGAACGGGTGTTTACAAGAACCATGGAAGCGAAAAGGAAGCAATGGGCAATTGCGCATCCCTCAGAAGCGCTTCGAAGTGGACATGTACACGTTGTGATCGTTTGCAGGAAACTGACTGTATGACGTCACGTTACCGCCAACTACGAGAGCAAAAACACCTACAAGTAAAGCCTACAAGTGTGATATCCACATGTTTTTGCACTCATAGTATAGAGCAATGACACGACGTAGTATTATTGTATATAACTCTATGCTGGAGCCTTAATGGGTTAGCTGCAAGGGGCACTTCAGAGAGAAACAGAAGGGCGTCATACTGAAGCCGATGCTGTGAAGAGTGATGTCTTAGACCTAAAACGCGCGATTTTTGTTGTTGGAGAAAACAATGTTATTTTAAGCCTAAGAAATCCGCTCTTCCGTTGTTTTTCCCTCCATTTTTATATAGTGCACCTTGTAGTTATGCCCTCCAAAACCCATACTGGTGCCAATATGGCGGCAAATGTCACTGCTCTATAGTGCAAGGAAACTTGGCATCAAAGTCAGGTCTCTGCAAACATAATGTGGGGGCAAACTATACCATTTGCATATCCATTGTCCATGTGGCGTCAAATTACGTTTCTTTGAAAACCTTTTGGTTTGGGTATAGTTAGTAAACACTTAATGAGTGAACATGTGTCTTGTCATGAACAGGCGGCTTGCTTCATCGGGTCCTGGTTTTACTTATAAGATTAAACAGACGGTGATTTTCGTTCGCTTCACTCACTCAACCAGCGTATCCTACGACTCTTCTGAGTGATTCATTAATTCCTTGGTTAATTGCCATGACAGCATTATTCAAGCGGTACAAATGTGTCTCACGATGAATAAGGCTTAATGGGCTGAGTTCTTTTTTTTTGTGGTGATGTTGTTACCTTAATACCATTAATTTATCTACGAGAAAGTAGCCCTTTTCTAATAAGCAATTCTGTTATTTTTAACTAGCATGAATGTGCACGCCATTTTTTTTTCAGCTATCAAAATGCTTCTGTGATAGAAAAGTATTTAAGAAACTAAAACCAACTATTTATTGCCGTCGATGGAATGAATTGGAGGATGTGCTAATTCAGCATTCTTTATGTTTCTCGTGGGCCGTCTACAAAAGTAGTTACGTTGTTATCACTACGGATTAAGCATCTTGTAGGATATGATATTATTAAGCAGCAGACACCAGTGAATGATTACCATGAAATTAAGTTATGCTATTACATTCCATGGAGGTCGACATTTTTCTTTGTTCTCGTACTTACCTTGAAACCATGCTTCACTTCCAACGCAACAATACCAAAATTGATGTAAACTAGGTGTGGCACGATGATCGATAATTCGATAATATCCCTATAACATTTTTCATCTATTATCATATTGCACTTTTTCTGATTTATCGAATTATCGTGCAAACCCCCAAAGCTTTAATTCGCATATCTCGAAAACCGTAATAGCTAGAAACAAGTGGTTTGCAGCGTTACATGCGGAATTACAAGGGCTCTCCTCCCAACCAAGTGTGCAATATTGTTGCTAGCCACTTTATGCGACTGGAGAGTTAGTTTAATGCAAACAATATTCAAGCATCAAACAGCAGCACAACTGCTAGATTGTTTCGACAAGATGAGGAAGTAAAGGACAATGGCAAGTTCATTTTTGATATCTCACTGCCCAAATGGTGAGTGCCACACAATTCACATTCGTGAAGGTTGAACTGTCGGCTTCAGCCAAGGTTTTTTTTTATTTAACAAATTATTAAAATGGGTTTATCGAGATATTATCGATTATCGCGATAATTTATCGCGCTGGATGTTGGAATTCCCTCTGATGTAATTTATTTTGACTTCAGTAAGGCATTCGAGTCGGTCATTCATATGAAACTGCTTCTCAAAGTCAGTAGTTGTGATATACAAGGTAAACTACACGGTTGGCTTTCAGCTTTCCTGGATAGTCGTACCCAGCGTGTGTTGATTGAGGACACATATTCGTCCTGGGTAAACGTACCATGCGGAGTACCTCAGGGCTCAGTACTCGGCCCGCTGTTGTTCGTAATTTATATCAACGACCTTAAGTTAAGCAATGAAAGCACATATGGATTTAAGTTTGCTGACGATCTGAAGATTGGTGCCGAAAACATATCATCTGGCCCATCCCCTGAGCTCCAGTCACAGATCCAAAGCGTTGTTGAGTGGTCTAATACTTGGCAACTGCCTATTTCCGTCCCAAAATGCTTCACTTTCCATGTTCGAACTTTGAATCCAGGCTCCGATTATTCCCTGGACCATGAGCCTCTGCCTCATTCCACTGAGGTGAGGGATTTGGGGAGCTGGTTTACAGGTAACCTTAAGCCCTCTCTCCACTGTCAGAAGGTTTCTGCCGTGGCTCTTCGCCGTTCGGCGATTGTTTCAAGATGCTTCACTTCAGGTAGTATCGCGACGAAGGTCTGGGCATTCAAGGTTTTTGTGCGCCCGATACTTGAGTACGCAACCCCAGTCTGGTCGCCACATTTGGTCAATGATATTGATCTCTTGGAAAAGGTCCAGCGCCGGTTCACAAAGCAATTGCCAGGATTTCGGGAAATCGAATACAGGGATCGTATTTCCAGACTGGGACTTGAGTTGCTGGAACTGCGCCGTATAAAATCTGATCTTATTTTGGTGTACAAGATCGTTCATGGAATGATCGACATTGATCTTCCATTCTTTGATTTGGCCCCCAACATAATCTGTACCAGGGGCCATAATTTGAAACTGGCTGTTCAGGCTTCTCGCCTTGACGTGCGTCATTATTTTTTTTCAATTAGGGTAGTCCCAATTTGGAATGCACTCAGGACGGAAACTGTAAATGCTCCGACTGTTTTTGCTTTTCGCAGGTTTCTCACAACGGAAAGGCTAAGTGTGTTCCTAAAACGGCCGGTAGACAGTTAGGATATGAATGATCCAGCCTGCCACCCCCTCCCCCACCCTTATCCCAGGAACGGTGTTAGTGGCTTCCCGCCCTTCCGTCATCCTACCACACAATAATGTGGTGAACCAATTTATTTATTTATTTAAACATTCTTATCGGGATAAAAAAATTTGTAGCGTGCCATCTCTAATGTAAACATAAAATTATTGGCACCTGTAAAATGCCCTTCCTTATTCAGTATTGAAACAAATATGCCCAAAGTGCACAATGTCAACACAATCCGACGTTTCGAATCGACTCCAGCTCGTTATCAAGGGAATACAAAATCTGACGTTTCGAGTTGACTCCAGCTCATTATCAAGGGAATAAAAAATCCGACATTTCGAATCGACTCCAGCTCATTATCAAGGGAATAAAAAATCCGACGTTTCGAATCGACTCCAGCTCATTATCAAGGGAATAAAAAATCCGATGTTTCGAGTT
>JAHWFP010033367.1:2203-36996 GCA_023313725.1 Lithobius niger | reverse complement strand
GCTGGTTAGAACAACTAGAAACTGCTGAGAAGAAGGAATGGAAACTGATGAGTAGAAGGAATAGCAACTGCTGAGTAAAAGGAATAGAAACTGCAGAATAGAATCTGCTGAGTTTTAACACAAAGTGTGGCTGCCAATGTGGTTTGCTAATAGGTTAAGGTGAGTTTGAAACTGCAGACGCTTCCTGTATAAAAATATCAGAAAAAAATTGTCAATTCACTCATTTGCAATTAGAAGGTATCAGGGTTCCAAATGTGAATTTCTGGTCACTGCGTGCAATACTGAATAATTGCATTTTTATACTTGGCCTAGTTTGGCCTTTCGGGTTACTGTAAGATGGCTTAGTTTTTTCCAAAAACTATCTGTGACTGGAATGATTTAACAAGTAAAACCAGGATCGAATTACATACACCACGTCCTTAGGGTTTATTACACTCCTGGTAAAACTGCAAAATCAAACCTTTATTGCATTCAACAAAAGTTTGGTTGCTCAGCATACTCCAATACAGTGCAGACACTCTGATACATAGTTGTATTGGAGTTGTTTGTTTTTATTTTAGATGTCGTTCCAATGCCTTATGGTGCTATGGCTAATTTAAATAAATAAATAAATATTTGTGAATGCAAATCATAGGCCTACTTAGCCAAATGGAAGCCTAATTATCGAAAAAAGGCCTAATCACATGTCTTATTCAACTCTTTACGAAAAAAAAATCGAAAACAAATATTTTCTTGAAAATGATGATAATTATTTTCCAAATTACGTGCCTCACTCGTACTCCACGCTCACTGCAGCTAAACATATAACATCAGAAACTGCAGCCAAAAACTTGTCTGGCCAGGGATAATATCCGTTTACGAATGTTCTGGTCGAAAACAGGCTTTCTTGTTGCGCTTCCATCTCGCAGTATGGCGTCGGTCTCATTATGGCTGTGAATAGCATTTTTATATGTTTTAATATTTTTTTTTTAATAAATAAGCATTTGCGCAGGTTTTCGTTACGATTTTCTGAACTGTGAATTAATTCGACTGCATGAAAAGTATCTCTTCTGTATAATTCTACCAGGAGCCGTTTGCCGTGAGATCATCATGAGTTAGGCACTGACAAGCCCAGTCACGTGATACTCACGTCACGGCAAACAGCTGTAGTCCATGGATTACCTATACATATTTATAGATTTCGTTTCGCCTGGAGTACAGGCAAAGGTCAGTAACCGGGAAAGGCAGTCATTATAACATCTAATTAAAAAAAAAAATTAATGTGATAGGGTGATCGTGTTCGTTTTTTCACGGCATCAATGAAAAAGGGGGAGCATGATCATTATTTACATGGTAGCAACGAAAAAAGACGAGTATGATCATTCTTTGCACGGTACTAATGAAAATGGTCGAGCAGCCAACAACATGTCTGGTACTGTCGAATAGTATTAACAGTTAATAATAAAGAAATATTTCTTAATTAGTCACTGTTAATACTATTCGACAGTATCAGACTTGTTGCCAGTCCCTCGACCTCTGGGCCCCAACAGAAACAAACACTGATGCGACAACAAACGGGGCATTGTGACAATATGGCTTCCCACTAGACCGGTGTATGTTGTGTCGGGAGCAGCAAGTTTTAATTCCACAACCAATGACACTGCCCTTGCATAAGATGCTTTTTGTAAGTGACAAGCAATTCAGTCACACAAAATCAAGCTTGAACTTTGAGCTTGTTAATTCAGTCACTTTGCATGTTATATTTATGAACATTTATTTACGGCAAGACTAACGTATAATTGACCACCACGTAGACGGTGATCAGACTTTAATTCGGCTGTTCCATTTAACATTTTACTGTACATTAGTGCTTAACAAAGCAAGAAAAGTGTAGGTTAACAGTGTAAGTTATGTGACATATGACAACAGTGAACAGGTGGCATAAACTTAATTTACATTATGTGTACACGCCACCTCAAAATGTAAATCAGATGAAGTAATCCTGACACAAATTCACAATGAATACATTACCTCCATGTATTAATATGTATTTTTTTTATAAAAAAAACTATTGGTATGAATATTTCATGTAATTAATGCCTTTTCTTGTCTCTGACTTAGGAATTTGCAGAGAAATCAAATCAAAATATTGGATTCATTTGCGTTTTATGGGTTGTCTTCTCTGAAATTGCTGTAAGTAATGTAGAACGAGTTAAAAAGAAATACTGTCGAACTAAGTTCTTTTTCCATAAACTCGTAAACTTACCAATTTTTTGTAGGTTTACGAGTAAAAAAATGTACATACATTAAAAACAGGAATAATTCATTAAAAATACAAGAAATTAAATGTTCTTACATTATCCAGGTTCAGACTTGCCACAGCATAACAAATTTCCACATTTTCGTGATCATCAACAGCCTACAGTATAATATTTGGGTCCACGAAATTCAGTACCGTACAATTTGGTCCCAAAATTACGTAGTGCATTAATTCGGCTCCGGATAAAATACACGAAAATTCGGTCCCGCAAAAAAATAAAATATAACCCTACGAAAATTCGATCTGCAGAAAAAATATGTATCCATACGAAAAGTCAGCATTTTTTTTTTTATTTGGGAATTACTTTTAACTGGACCAAATTGTCAAGATGGTCTTTTTACGTTGGGACAGAATTGTTTGGGACAGAGAAATCATGTTTGTGGAGTTACAACGTTTACAGTTTGCACGTTTTATTTATTGATTGATTTATTTATTTATTTTAGAGATCTCAGCCATCAGCAGATTGTGAATATTTCTCAGAATGCTTTTTTAGGACTTAGAAGTCTACTGAAATTGTAAGTACTGACATTCCCAAATCTCTTATGATATTTTTAAAGCATGAAGCTATGTGTAATGTCCCCATTCTTTAATTTCCCCGATTTAGCTTAGTGTAGACTTAAATGTTGTATGCTAATATTGTAATTAGGTTTTTAAATTGTTTCCACGGTTTTTATGACAACATTTTATAGCACTTTGTCTACTAATTTATGATCTAACTTAGTATTTCATTAAAATTATTTTTACGTTCATACCGTTTGGCTGCATCAAACCCAGACCTTCAAAACCGGACCAACCAAACTTCACTTGGTCTGATAGGTCCAGCCTTGGAAGCATTTTTACCGAAACTTTGAACCGGACTTTTGATACGTAGCCTACCTGAAAAAAAAAACCTGATAAATTCAACACACAAAAAAATCTCTAAAAATGTTGTGCTACAGTCTCCGTAAATCTAAGCGTGCCGAAATGACGTTTTGGTGTTGCTTACGTCAGTTAGGCTTAACGCACGAAATCAGAATTGTTAACATTTTCATCTCTGTCAGAATTGTTAGCATGCCCAATTCTGATACCTTTCTCCCGGAATTCAGCTTTGTAGACCTTCTTTGAAGTATCTCAGATTCATTTTGTCACAGAATCTGCCTTGATTTACTTTTTATTAAAACTTTTTGAACTCTTTTAAAGATGAACTCGACGACCAAACAGAAATTTTATTGAAGAAATCGAACAACTCGTGTGGTTTCTGATGATGTTAGACACTGACGTACGCAGACAATGGCTTTGTGCACCATCGGAGAAAAGGGCTAAAAAAAAAAAGACAGTCACTATTTTTCCAATTTTCGAATTAATACGACGATCCTGTAAAAGCCTTTGTTTTAATGCTTTTTTTTTTTTTTCATAATTTTATCTACCTAAAGGATTAAAAAAGGGTTATAAATAAAAAGGCGGGGAGGGGGGAGGAAAGGGCACATGCCGGATATGTTCAATATGTGAACGCGCTTGCTACTACAAGGTAACGTTATTCACTGAACGATCAATGTGGCTACATTATCGAGAGGGAAAAAATGGTGCCAAACATTCGAGAGTAAATGATTCTTTGCTGAACTTGTTATAATGCAGTAGACAAGAGTTTTCAGCTGCGATTTTATGTTGAAAACTGCACAAAAATGTCAAGGATTTAATGTAAAAGCAATTGTTTTAGTTGAAGAAGAGGAACAGAGCTGTACTCTAAATTGAACTTATAAAAAAAATGGTAAATGATATTGGCTGATATTGTTTGTCCCGACATTCAATAATGAAAACAACGTAGTAAGTGCTGGATCTTTGACGAATAATTTCTTTTTCAGAAACCTTTCCAATAATAAGCTAATTTATGTCGTTGATGGTGCCTTAAGTGGATTACCACAACTTCTCTCATTGTAAGTACCTACTCCAATTTGTTTTGATACTTTGAAATACTTTCCATAAACCATGGTTGGTTTGGTATTAAATCACGATTTTAAAGTTCGTTGAAAATCCCAACAATTCCAGTGTGCAATACATAAAAATAAAACCTCATAAAAATATATTATATACTACAGATAGCTTAGATCAACCACAGGTGTGCACAGAGCCGCAGTATTTTTTTTTCTGTAGGAGTACCTGATAATTTTTACGCAATCCTCAGTTGATAATGTTTACACTTCACCTTCCCCCACACACACTAAAACTGTTCATATCATAGGCACTGCGATAGTATTTGCCAAGAATGTTTTCCTTAATCAAGCATGAAAGATGTTGGAAGACGATCAGGTACCATCTACATAACTGTGACAGATTCCTCTTACCTTCCTTTACACCTGTATTGATTGGGATCTTCCCTAATTCCTACTACTCGTACGCAACACACAACTGTCTTAGAAGGTAGTGTTATCAGGGGTGGCATAAAGAACAGGGCTCGACGAAGGAGTGACCATAATAATACCACCCCATGCTCCATCGCGCGTTTTAGGTCGTTCCCTATTCGATAAATTGTGGTACAACTGGTCGTAAATATTTTTAGGGATAGCCTACATTAAAAATATGCTGCATCTATTTAGCTGAATAAATAGGTCTGAACAACAACATTCAAGCTCTGATTATTCTGGGCATGTTTCAACGCCACGTGCAACAGCACTGAATTCATGCCACTTCTCGCAAGAACTGCAAATGTCGCTTCAATTGGCCTGGAGTAAAACCCACAGCTTCTCTTCCAGACGGTCTTTGGGACTAGTGGATTATGAAGCTACAGTTAGGCATGGCTACTCCCACATCCTATCGCTATGTGGGCATTCATGATCTCCTGGTATTATAGTTTCAGCTGTGTTTTTACTTACCTTGCAGCACACATATTGTTGGAAAACATTCCAAGTATTCCTTGTTTGGAGGGACACTTGCCCTTCCTGCCCCTTAACTAGTTACAGCTCTGTGCTCAAATAAACCTCTTGGATTGTGTGGCCGGTAAAGTTTCCAGGTTATCTTCGGATAACTAGCTATACTAGCAAAATTAGCTAGTAGTTTGTAAGATCGACTTGCATCATTAAACATTTGTCCAGTTAGTGAAAGAGGTCAAATTTGTCAAGTAGTTTAGATTATCAGAAGCTTTCATTCTTAGTTTCTTTAAGCACATTTTTTGACTCTACTGTGTGTCACTGCTGTTGACATCTAAAAATTAAATTAAGAAATTTTTTTGAGTCCTGACTTCTTTTGGACGTTAGGACAGCACTGTCACAGTGGTGCTGTATATTGAGTGGATTAGGAAGGTATAGATTTTCAGAAATAATGCCACAAGATGCTGGTTTTTTATTGATACAAACCATACACTAGGAATAATGTACAATAAGCTACCTTTATGCACGTACGTTTCGTTGGAGTGGCGTGACCCGAATTCGAACTGGAAACCCAATACGTGTCCATTTCACTGACGTAGTGCCTTTATCACCATGCCACTCCTCCACTGGCCTATGGATCACTGAACCCGTTATTACGGTCATGGCGGTACCTTCATCAAGATGCCAACTCCTCAACTGGCTTCAGCATATTTATTTAATCCTTCATTACACTGATTTAGTTTCGTGTATACACAGTGAATAAACAGTAAACAACTTATTTATTTATAATTGCAGAGATCTATCTAAAAATAATATCCAAATTATGGGAAGCAACGTTTTTCATGGGTTGACATCCCTACAGCATATGTAAGTAGCACTGCTTTCCAGTAATTGTTCCCATGCAGGTATTTTTTATTTTACATTTTATTCAACGTAGGTTCTTGCTTGAACATTTAAGTCGGTTGGCATATCGTGCACAGAAATTCAAAAATGTCATCAAATGTCCCCAACACGCCCATATTTTTAAAGAAGCATATGTTTAGGAACTTAAGTTCACGTTTTAATCAACTTGTTTTAAGTAATACGTATGAATTAAGGATTTGCGTAAAGCCTATTAAACAGATTCTTAAAAAATAAGATGTTGGTCTGAAAATCAACTTTTACGAGAGTAAATCTCGATCATACTGGTAATTCATACGCAGCATGTTTATTAAATCAAACGTTGATGTAGTAAACATGTGAATTGTTGGTGGGAATGGTTTTATGCTGACAGATCCATTTGTATACGTTGTGTATTGTACAACATTTACCCCAGCCAGGAAGGGGATGGTGGGGTAGCACGTTTTTTAATATCTACGAACGTTTTAAAGATAAGTGGTGCAAATGGTGCTGACATTTTAACTCATGCAAAAAAAAAATACTTATTCCTGTAGCTGATAAAAAGCGAGTTGCTTGCAATCAAAGGAAATTTAACACCACAAGATGATCTTACAAGTTACCTGTATCTGTCCACCAAAATTTCAAATCTAAGTATGGGAAATCATCTTGTGACGAATTCTTCGCACTAGGATACAAACTTGTACAAATCGGTGTGAAATTTCCGTTTGCAGTATACAGCTTGCTTTTAGTCAACCACAAGTGATAATTTGTTTTGTTTTGTTTTGCTTTGGTAACAAAGTTAGTATCACTGGAAAGTACTAATTTAATTTACTTGATCTGAAGGGTTACCGATGAGTTTCGCTTCTGCTGTCTTGGTCGCCACATTCCAAACTGTTTGCCAACACCAGACGAATTCTCTTCCTGTGAAGATTTGATGTCCAATCTCATCCTGCGTGTTTGTATTTGGGTTCTTGGTTTGATTGCTTTCACTGGAAACATTTTAGTTATTGTGTGGAGAATAATCTACAGGACAAACAATAAGGTAACTAATACACTGTGTTGTATATATGCATATCATTAAAAACGGACGATGTGCATGCGTGCGTGTTGGTATCGCTATTCCTCCGGATCTAAGGTACCTACAAAGATGAGAGATGCGCCAAAGGAAAGATAATTAAAGTACGTTTCGGACAGGCCAATTTTCACCACTGTAACATGGTTTTGACCCGCGAATGCGTGAAAAAGTACTCTAACAAATATGTATGATGTCAAAGTTCAATCCGGCAAATTAATCAGAAAGAAACTAGGTAAAAAGAAACCAAAACCATACAAAAACGAGATATATTTCATCACACTTAGTATCAGCAAAACTACATACAGATCTCAAAATTGTTTTATCTGCAAGTCTCTGGACATACAGAAAGAGCACACCTGTTGGCTTTAAAAAGGTTGTCCACATATTTGCATTTTTGAAGCAAGGTACGTGGATGAGCGAGCACAGCGAGGAGCCTTATTGCCAGAGAAGGCGTACAGACATGCAGAAAACAAACAAGTCATACGATTTGAATGATACAAATGAAATACAGATGCGATAAGGAATATCTTGAATGGGCAATTGCAATTAGCTTGTATCCAGATGATAAATACATCGGTTTTGTGATCCTCTGCAGATCAAAGAAATTGCATGAAGCATGGATCGACTCCACTGGAGTGAGTGAAGAGAACTATATGGCTGTGGTCTGTTCCCATTTTGTTTGCAGGAAACTGACTGTACGACACAATCTCCTTCCACTCCGAGTGCAAAAACATGTAGATATCACACTCGTGACTCTACGCAGTGACTATGTCGTGTCTACGATTGTGATACCACGTGTACTCCTTGTGGTAGGAAACATTGCATTATACAGTCAGTTTCTTGCTAACAAAATGTGGAACAACCTATATTTAAGGTATTAAGCTTTGATTATGGCCATGCACAAACAAACAATTGGAACCTCCTCATTCTTCCGAGATTGCTGCTGTGATGCATAGTATAGGCCCTACCGGTTAGTTTGAAATTGATTTATTAGCCTGTTGATCCACATGTGATTTTAAAAAAATATCGCTTTGTGTTTTTAATGATTCTGTAGACTCAAACTGTTTTAAACTATTTGCATTTTTTAAATATTTTGTGTTTAAACCTAGCCTAACTGTCTTTATTCAGTTTTAACCATCGATAGTAACCGCTATATTTTCTTGTATTCTTTCAGGTCCATTCCTTTCTTATATCCAATCTTGCCATTGGAGATATGTGCATGGGTGTGTATTTGCTCATCATTGCTGCTGTAGATGCTCGCTATCGTGGCATGTATTTTATATACGATTCTCTCTGGAGAACGAGCGAGCTTTGCCAGTTTGCTGGCTTTGTCTCTACCTTCTCAAGTGAGCTTTCCGTGTTCACGCTTACAGGTATGTAATTCTATTCTACGAACGGAATTTATGAAGGCACGAGTTTGTGAAGGAATCCATCAGTTATAGTTTTTTGGTAGAAAAATATTCAGGACAAGAAATGAACAGCGACATATTGCAGTCTGTAAATGTCTATAAAGGAGCTTCAATATGGCTAAACATTATCCTGTGCCTGATAACCAAACCGGGTTCATCTATTTTGTTTTTCCTTAGTGTCATTTTGTTTTTCATTAGTGTGTGCCGCCTTAGTGTCACGTGGAAGAGGCATTTAGCCAATTGACACTTAATTCTTTACCGAATGGCTCATATTTGGCAAAAGGAGAAAACAAAACGTACAATTTCTTTAGTTTAGGTGCGTTGAGTGCAATAAAAGAGATGTAAAAAATGTGAAGCCAAATGTACTTGCAGTTAAAACACTTACTTATATTTCGACACTTTTGTAGTACATACTAGTGTGGTGTCTTCATCAGCGTGGTAAGATGAAAATTTTAAAAACAACTCACATTGGCGTGGTTGGTCAACAGGCCTAAAGGTTCACTTTGCAATAGTACAGTCAGTCTAAAATTTTAAAGAGTAAAATACTAAAATACATCCAAACCAGCCAATAAAAATGACCAACAAACATTAGGCAACCTGTACAAAATAAACATGGTAAAAAGTGGCGCAGATGGCCAACTACCAGTAAAATATTCAGAAACTTACAAAGGGATATTGGAGCAGCAGGTCAGCCATATTGAAAAGAAGGCACGAAAACGAGGCTGTGTGTAAGGCCTGCTGAGAGGTATAACTGAAAGGTCGATAGGGAGAAGGAGCGAAAGGGTTCGGAAAGGAAAAAGAGGGAGTGGCCAGAGGGAGGTGGGGGGAGGTTAAAGGAGGAAGCTTAAAAGTGTTGAAATATAAGTTTTCACTACAAGTGCGTCTGGCTTCACATTTTAGTTTTGTAGTTTTTTGCAAAAAAACTTTTTTTTTTTCGGGTGCACTGCATTAACACCCCTGGCTACAGTTGCCACCTCCCAGTCGTTCTGCCACTGCGACAGCGACCACTGCTTTACAGTGGCTCGCCACATCCTCACAGAAAGTGCAGGGGTGACGCTCTGCCACTGCCCATCTGCCGCTTCTCGTGCCAACCCATCCGCCATAACATTGCCTGGGAATATTTAATTCTTTCGTCAGATTTTATTAGACGCCTTGGCACACAGCCGTACGCCCCTTCTAACCTAAAAATACACATTTAACTACATCAAGAACTCGACCAACTTAATAGACATCATCACAAACCCACAAACCCACACACCAGCGTGAACACCGTTACACACAACTCCATAAGAACTCCAAGTTGCCCCAACCCCTGCCTTCTTAATTCTTTCATTTTGCCCTTCAACAATGAATTTGTTGGCAAAGACATAACACGTGCACGAAGAATGGATCTGGAGTTTGCAGAGTGGCATTGTTCCCAAATTACAATGGTTAAAACAATATAAAACAATCAAAATAATCATTCAGGGACCCGTAGCTCCGGAATGGATGGACCAATCGAAAAAGTGGTCTCTCTGAGGATGAAGCCCAGGGAAATTTCTGGTTAAGATCATGTTCCAGATTTTAGGTAGGTGCAGTAGTTTTTTCTGAAACCGTGTCACACAAAAAGAAGAAGAAGAACAAGTGAACAGTTTTCAAATTTCCGTGTGGCTCCGTACTTTTACTCTTGCACGGAATTGCATAAAAGTTGGTGTAAAGTTAGGAAAAGTTGCTATCTACTATCTGGCCAAGTTTGGTCGAAATATATTGAATAGAAACGGATAAATTAATAGTTTTAGTTTTGCTGGAGAGAGGACTTCAATCATATATATATATATATATATATATATATATATATATATGATGAATGCACTATTTGCTTGTATGCCCACATCATCCATAATATAGTCAGCACCTGATTGACAATAAAAAGCAAAAACCACGTGGTACGACAGATTTTATTGAAAAAAACTATACTTGTAGTATTCGCACTACTGGCTTCAAAACCTTGTACACTCGCATCATATGGGGGGTCTGGAGGCTAGCTCCAGAAGCTGAGGCGTTTTTAGAAATTCGACTGCTGAAAGTGCCATTTTTGAGGTCCAAAAATGACTTTTTCGTCCAGGTTGGTCAGTGATATTTTTACCCCCCTCCTTGACAGGACCTGAAAAACTTATGCCCCCCCCCCTTCCCCCCGAGAAGGTCCAAAAATTCATGATCCTCCCCAATTTCCTACCCTCTCCTCCCTGGCGATAATTAATGACCGGTCTCTAATAACGTTCACTTTAGTTTAACAACTTAATGTTTAAAACCATGCTCTGATAGCCTTGTTTTTTTTTTCAGTGATCACACTTGATAGGCTTGTGGGAATAGCCTTTCCATTCCGTTTAAAAAGGCTACAAAAACACCACACACGTGTAGTCATGGCAGCCATTTGGTGCGCCGTCACAGTGCTAGCAGGCCTTCCACTGCTGGATTTTGAATATTTTAGGCATTTTTATGGAAGGTAAGAACAATAAACTTTTGTTTCTTTTTGAACTGCGTTTATTTTTGAATGGCAGATAAAACTCTCATTAAAAATCTCATTAATCATTAAACATGATTATAATGTACAGAATGGTTACCTCATTAATGTTAAGTCTACTAGGAGCTAATGAAACGAAAATTCGCAGCATGGTTTGTGGTTATTGATTGGCTTGTATGACTTTGGTTCAACAGAATGATACGAAAAATTAGGCGGCTTTAACCAAATGAAAAGGAAGTGCAACACTTAGCTGTTACTGCGAATCGCATGTAGTATTATAGTTCCTATACAGGTACAATCTACTACTTTCATCAGGCTAACAAACGAGAACATGCACACAGCTTTTCAAATTATGATACGGTTTTTTTTAATTTAAAGCTTTCCTCTTGCCTATTGCTGGTGATTTGTGGGGATGGTGCTGCCTGCCTTCTTCTTGCTCTGTGGTAGGTAGATTGAGCAGAGCTTTTCACTTGCGGAGAGGTGTGAGGTGAATTCCGGGGTTATGATTTTTACAATCTCTTGCTAGGTACTTCAAAACATTCAAGAGCCTGCCCATCAAGATCAAGATTTAAATTCCAAAACTATATCATGATTTAAAGAGCTGTGTACACGTTCCTGCACGTGAGCCTGAAGAAGGTACTAGATTGTCGCTGCTGATACTATAATAAAACATACGGAAGATTCGCAGTAACACCTAAGTGTTGTACTACATTTTCATTTGATTAAAGCATATGTTTGTGGTTTCAGTTGAATTTCGTGCAGTACATTTCTTTGTCTTCCCATCTCAAATAGCCGATTCTATCTAAATGTTTAAAACCCTGTTAAGTGGAAACAGATCATTAAGGACTTTTCAAATACCAGAACACCTGCCTCAATTCACACATTCTGTCCGATTACCCTAAGTTAAAGCAAACGTAGTTGAACATTATGCTGCTACCTTACTGACAATATTTGACTGACAAATCTTTACTGTCAAAACTTCCCGTGCTAAAGAACCTGCTTTTCAAGACATGAACTCTGACTCGAACTTTTCAAAAATCTTATGTGTCCTAGTTTATTAATTCCATACTTTGGTTGTTGTGTTTTACAGTTTTATAACCTACTACATCTGATTCCGTTTTGCAATTCAAATAATTTTTTTTTATATTTGACATGAATTTTGGGTAATCAGAAATTCAGTTGGATTCACTGTGTAAATGAGTATATCTCGTTTGCTATCATGGTGGAAGGTAGAGGAGCTGGTTTATGTATGGATGTATTGATTTATTTATCCTATGACGCTAGTGATGTTGCATTTTATTACTAAGGGTTATTGCATAATCTTTGGTCTGCTGGTGGAGAACATTTTTGTCAAAGTCCTTCATCGTTTTTAAATGTTTTGTTTTGTGTTTGATGAAGGTCTTTTGAAGTAAACAATAAAAGTGTTTTCGATTTTATGGGTTCATCAAGCTAAGCAACACACTACACTAAAATTAAAGTTCCTCCTTGTTTACCAGTTTGAATTGCAATTGTTAACTATTGTCATTTTCTGTTTTTTTTTAGGTCAGGTGTTTGTCTTGCGTTACACATTACAAACGAGAGTCCCAGTGGCTGGGAGTATTCAGTTTTCATTTTTCTTGCGCTCAACTTCGTATCATTTAGTATCATTTTTGCTGCGTATCTTTGGATGTTCCTGGTGGCCCGAAGCACGCAGAAGGCTGTGCGTTCTCCCGAGGTGAAGCGAGACAATACAATGGCAAAGCGAATGACTTTGATAGTTTTCACTGACTTTTGCTGTTGGATGCCCATCATCACGTTAGGCTTCATGTCATTATCTGGTGCAACTATTCCTCCGCAGGTAAGTTACCACTGTCGCATTAACATCCGATGGATGCCGGGCAGAGATTTGAATCAATGTAACCTGTCAAACAAAGGAAAATCTTGCTTGAGATTTTGCCGAAGCAAACAGTCTGCATTAAAGACCAGCCTTGTGAGAATACAAGATATACTAACTACTAAGTTGAAAAGTTACTAAGTCCACCCCGGTAGCGCAATGGTTAGAGTGCCCAGCTAGTATGGCGGAACTCCTGGGTTCGAGTCCCACTCGGGGTAGTTGTCTTTTCTTTTGTTCTCAGATTAGTGTTATCTTTTATTCTCACAAGCCTAGTCTTTAATGCAGACTGTTTGCTTCGTTAACGCTTTGCTACCTTGAGATTTATTCTCTATTTCTTGCTTTACATGTTTAACGATAAAACTTCTTAATTTTCAATCAGGAGACGTCTTCCCTTAGAGTGGCTAAAACAATCAAATTAAAGCCACACAAAAAGTTCCATGCAGGAAGTGGTTTAAAAGGCGAAAAGCCCCGCGCGTTAGGGGAATCCTTGCAGTTCATTTAATAAAAATGTAATAGCTTCAGCGAATATACACGCCATCCTCAGCGCATGTAGCTAAAATGAAATACAAGATAACAAACAACTGCACTTTCACACCTACAACGCCATTAAAATTATCAAGCAACATCGGTATGTTTATTACTCACCAGGAGTTTGTTGGTGTTTGTTTCTAAGGAGCAGGACCCTAAACTGGTATTTGCCCCGCGACATTGACCAACTCCTCAATAATCGGTCATGTTTTTAACGTTACAAGGGAAGTAGGACTTTTTTGGGGGTTGGTATCTATAAAATACTGTAACCGGTTTTTAATAATGGGATCAGATGGGAAAACTGTAAGAGATTTTCTGGATTAAGATTAATGCAGGCTGATTCTAATTTTTTTCTCTTGTTGGTATTTTTTTTGGGAGAGAGGGGGTTTGACGATTTTGGTTCCATAAGTTTGGATGGTGGCCAGTTTATACCAAATGCGCTGCAATTGAATTTTCTATGCCCCGATTGTTCACTGAAAACATGCTGGTTACATGCATTGTAACCACTATGTTTCATTTCTGATCCACATGATGCTTCTGGCAACATAAAAAAAACTGCCGAACGTAATTACCAACCTAGGATTAACCGTTGACTTAAAGGACTTACATTAATATTAGCATTGCTGCTGTGGTCAGTACAGATACCGTATGTCCTCTATTTGATGCCGTTTAGTCCCATGATCTGCTTCTGTTGTCCTTTTATATTTACTTATAATCCCCTGTTTGTGTGTATTTTGTTGCATACCTGTCCCACAGAACGCAAGTGTGACGTGAAAATTTCTTATTTCATTTAATAGTTCCTTTTGTTCTTTTATTAAGTAGGTTTAATACTGTTGACTTACATTTAGTAATGACTGCATTATTTCTGCTGCAGGTGTTTGCATGGATTGCTGTGTTTGTTCTTCCATTAAACGCAGCCATCAACCCCATTTTATATACCCTTTCTACAGCTCCCTTCCTAGGTACGTATTTTTCTTGTCCCTTCATTCAGTATATCAATTAGCTCTCACCCACAAAGATCTCTAGACAGACTGTTTCGCCCTTGTTTCGCTTGCTGAAACCGTATTCGTTTCGCACTTGCCCTTCATTCAGTTTTACAAACTTCTATTTATCAAACAGTTGCAATCTTGTTTATTAAACAAAGAAAAAGGTAATTTGCTGTGATAGCCGTTTCAAAATTTAATAATTTCTCATTCATTTTGCAAACAGTAAGTCATCAAAGATTTGCAACCAATTTTAACCGAAAGCGGCCCTTTGCGCAGCCTATGCCAGCTACAAGACCATGCTGGATTATTTACACCCAGTTCTCTGTATTTCTCCAGGTCCTGCAAGACGGCGAGTGTCCAGATTCCGGAGGTCCTTTATGACGTCCATTACCATCGACACATACCGGACAGGAATTACTATGGTCGGTGAGTACGGCGTGTACCCAGGTTACTGCAATATCTCCTCCTTATGGAAAGAGATATCATACTTGCTAGCTGCATGATGAGTTAATGTTTGAAAACAGTTAATTACATCATTAAGTGT
This sequence comes from Lithobius niger, assembly GCA_023313725.1. Classification (NCBI taxonomy): domain Eukaryota; kingdom Metazoa; phylum Arthropoda; class Chilopoda; order Lithobiomorpha; family Lithobiidae; genus Lithobius; species Lithobius niger. Next base: position 22,057 of record JAHWFP010033367.1, on the reverse strand, counting down.
GATAGTTAACTGTTAGCAGTCATGATATCTGTCAGTCTTCCTTCTGTCAAAGGAAAACTTTTGAAGTAGCTTTTCCCCTTTTTTCATTGTTGAATTAATTTCATAGAGCATACAGTTGTACAGATGAACTAGCAGTATTTTTAGCATTTTTGAAGCAATAGGTAATGTTCAGGATAGGACAAAATAATCCCGTAGGTGCTGAAGGAGGCTGGTGGTCCCTCACTCAACCCTGGAGGGCAGCGACTGACAGAGACTTTACTGGGTCTCTTTTCCAAGTGTCGTCCAGATCAGCTTCTTCAGGCAACTTGGTTAAACTCTGCCTCCACGCAGGCATAATGACCTCCACAGAACAGACTTCCTGCACAGCTGACTTATAAATTCTCACACTAGTGGCTATAGTATGGTTAGAAACCGAAACCTGGACGTGTCATGAATGGTCAGTTATGATTAACACCAGGCGTGCGTAAATGTATACAGTAGTGACCATGTTCCAACTCTAATAAATACATCTCGTCTCAAGGTCATCTCTCTCTAAAAGTAGGAAATTCCACCGAACAGTTCTGGTGGCTCTTCCTATTCATTCAGGACTTTAACAACACGATGACAATGGGGTATTACTTCGCATCTGTGCCGCTTTAACATATCTAAGTAGACCCAACGAATTTTTGTGAGGCTTTTGATGTAACATATTTCCTGGTCTGCTTGATGGTTGGCGTTTTCGGGCATCTCTCTTTTCGTGGACATGCCTAGCAAAGTATCTGGCCATAACAATATCAGTTGGGTAAACAATGTGGCCGCCATGAAGCGAAGTTGCTAAGCGACAGAGGCATGTTCATCAATACAGCTAGGCAGTAGAGGACAATTTTTGTACGTAGGTTGGGACATCTACTGGCAACTAGTGGCAGTTTCCAACGTAATAATTTTAATTTTATGTATAGCTTTGCGTGACAAAATTGTATTGGCTTTAGAATCAGTTTTAAATTAAAATTATCCCTCAGTTATATTTAACCTATGCGATCGGAGAAATTAGCGTGGTCACATTTGTGTATGCAGAAAGTGGTAAAACGAAAAAAGCACAAATCTTTCAATTGGCATTCCTTGGCCTGTATATAACGCCCTCTCCTGGGAAAAAAGTGGCAGTAGGACAAATCACCGAATAATTGGCCATATTGCACAATCAAGTCACGTAAGCCGTTTTACTCCCAAGATGCGACCTATAGGGTAATACACCCACGACCTGGATTTAATAATGTTGGTGACTGGTGCCAGTTTCTGTTGCACCAGTAATGTAATTTTTGGAACACAGTAAAACTGTAATTTCTATGTAGGGACCTTTTAACTTGAGTGTGTATGGGTTAATGAGAATATGGAAGCAGTGTCCAGTGCCAGTCTGTGGTTTACATTTTGTGCATGAATAATAGTGGAAACACTAGCCCAATTTGGAAAATGTTCTGAACGTTAAACTGGGATAATATAAAGCAATATCCTATTTTACGTGTTTTTTTTTTAATGTTCATGCCTCAACGAGATTTCTGATTCCTGCAGTAATTCTAGGTTTTGTTCAGTTTTTTTTCCCAACTTGGCGTAGTGGTTAAATGGTTTTATTGTTCGTGACATAATGTTTTTTTTTTTTTTTTTGCATAAAGCTGGGAGAAAAATTAACCAAAACTTAAACTCTTGCGTAACATTACAACTGCTGCTGTTGACCACCATGATGCTCTTTTGACATACCACTCAGTGGAATTCCCTACTTTTTTAAGGAATCAAAGCATGGGAACGGTCTATTAAAAAAGCTTTGTGTAATTGCATGTGCCCAAGTTAGTTATTTGGAATGCCCTATTTTATCCTTATGCCAACAATCCTCTTAGACATATTCCTAATCCATGCTCATGCGGTCTTTTCCTTTATCGGAGGGTTTGATCTTTTACTGACTAAACCCATGTTTGCATTGCATGTCAGGAATTTACACCTAAATAAATAACAGATGAAAACCTATATCCGTTGCTTTTTGGACTTAAATGTCAGACTGTCGTGAGTGGGAGTCGAACCCTCAAACTTTGATACCAAAAGCCGAAGCTCATACCGGTAAGGCCGTGTCAATATGGCTTAGCAGTACAGTTTCAGCCTTTAAACTCAAAGTATGAGGGTTCAATTCCCTCAGGTGGTTTGAAGTCCAAAAGGCAATGGAAGTAGATTTGCATCTGTATTATTTGTCAGTAATTGAGCCAATTTGCTTTCCGTCCTGTACACGTATTTATCATGGTTACAATGGTAGTAGGTACATTTTCACACAATAAAAATTTATAAAAGGTTCATGAATTTTCCAGAATCCGTTAACCACTATTATCACAATCTACAAAACATTGGTTGCCTAGGGAGGCAGAAAATTGTTCTGCCAATTTTTTTTTTTTTCTGTACAATTTGTTTTCCTTGATATTTGATCCAAACTTAGTTTTGGGGTAGTTTGTTTTCTTTCCAGGTGTTTTTTTTTCTTAAATTAAAATGAGAGCCTACGCATGCAAATATCGCATGATGTCAAATGTGTATGGATGGTATGGAAAGATACGAGTTTTTGTAAATTAACAATTACAGCTAAACATCTAAGTAGCTAATGCCTGAGCCTTGCCACTATGCCAGTGCCCCTTCTTGAATCGCTGCCCAGTTTAGTGGACAAGCCCAACAGGTCGTAGTAAAGTGAGGAATGGTGAATGGATCAAAGATATGGTTACGTATTTAACCGAGCTTTTCTTTACCTCTGCTCGAAAAAGAAACTACAGTTGAGATCCTATCACTTATTACTGAAATTTTTAATATTTGATTTATATTTTCGTGTAAAATAATGTGTGAATTTGGAACTGTTATTATTTTTTTTTACAAATTCTTATCAGTGAAAAGTTGTACCTTACCTTCTGGCTTTCGAGAGGGGGGGGCACAGTTTTAGTCTCCCCCCCCCCCCCTTCAAAGGTACATTGCTCCCAGCACCATTTTTCTCGATCCTCCACGTCAAGTACGGCCCCACAGTTCTATTTACTTACCGTTAGTCAATCCTTAGCTAAAAATCCGTTTTAAAGTGTGGCTTCTAAGAGATTTTTTGTTGAATATTGGGAACTATATGCATTAGCATCCAGTGGTTAAATTATCCTTTGCGCACTTACAATAACCTTGGCATTTCATCTGTGTGTGTGTGTGCATGTACTCATTTTTAATTGTTTGTTAATAATTACCAAGAGATAAAAAATCTAATGTGGTAAAATTTACAATTATTTATGCCAATAGATCGCCGAAGAAAAATTATAAGATAGTAGCCTAAAAAATTATAAAGTAAGATGTTAAAATACGAAAATCATTCCAATTTTTGCACGTTTCGTCTACTACTCCCAATGCCAACTGAGATAGCGGCTGTGGCTGCAACTACTATCTCAGTTGGCCTTAGTTGGCCTTGTATTACTACTCGCGAAACGGTGCGATGATAACATGCACATGTGGCGATCGGCACGTGGCTGTTATAAGCCAGGCGGAGTGTACCTTTAAATATATCCTAAACTAACCTCAGGTGCCAAAAATGGTCCCAAAATGTCTAAAATACGTTAGCTCTTCGGACCTTGGTAGGGAAGCTCATGGTGTTTATTCAATGCTCAGCACTCTTTCAATTCCCGGTGCTTAATCAAAAAAATGCGGTACACCCTTCGCAATATCAGATTTTGTTACGAAATTTTGGAAATTCTTGTGTACCCAGTTTTGTAATTCGTAACACACTCACTTTGGTAGGCTGTGTGATCTTTTGCTAATTTTGTTTGCAGGCGAGGCAACAGACGAACGGAGTTCCGGGCCAAGCGTGGAGAATGGGGATGGAACTTCCAGTACAGAACAACCAGATTGCTTCCGACCCTTGTCCGGAGGAGGAGGAGGCATCGATGGCGAAATCGTTCCCTTGGCCAATCTTGCAGAGGGAGACCCAAGTGTGAACAAAGCCATCAAGATTACGGCTAAACGGAAACAAGATCGAGTCAATCATCACTTCAATTCTCTCTATGACTGAGTGATTTGTGTGTCTACTTTCCTATCTTCTCTATCTCATTCAACTGCCAGAAACATGGAACGATCACCATGGGAAGAAGGATTTTCCAAACGGTGATGAGTGTTCAGAAGGTGTTTCCTAAGAAACATGGCGCAAGGTACAGTTGCTAATCTGTGTGTGGTGTAGAGGCGATGTTGGGAAATATGTGATGAATTAAAACAAAGATTTCGACGCCATTTGCTTTACATGCAATGCCATCGTCATCTCATTTTTCTTCAATCTGGATTCGTCAACACAGTGCATCCATGGAAAGACACATCCATAGGAAGAAGGTTTTTCCTGGACGATGGTGATGATTATTCAGACGATACCTGCACTTGGGAACACGATGCGAGTCTGCTGATTTGTGTTTGGTGTAAAGGTGATGCTGGTAAATGTGCGATGGGTTGCAAACGCAGAATAAAAGCCAGTTGCAAGATTGTAAAATGTTTACTTCGACATCATTTACTTTACATGCTTCCACAACGTAAAATCATCTCCTTTTCCTTCAGTACGGAATTATCAATGCAGTGCATCCATGGGAAAAAATATTTTCTGGATGATGATGAGTATTCTGAGGATATCTGCACTTACAATCATGATTCGAGCTGCTGCTTACTGACGTGTATGTAGTGTACAGGTAATGCTGGAACCATGTGATGAGTTGCAGTTGCAGAATGAAAGTCAGGTGCAAAACCGTACTAAGCTGAAAACTTGTATTTTGACATCATTTGCATTACAAGCAATCCCAATTGCATAGTAAAATCATCTCTTTTTTTTTTTCATTTTGGAATCATCAGTGTAGTGTGTACACAGGGAAAAAGTGTTTTCTGAATGGTGATGATAATTATTAGTTGTGTATGTGATGCAAAAGTAACGTTGGTTAGTGTGCAATGAGTGGCAATAGCCAAATGAAAGCCGGATGCAAAATCGTAAAAAGTTTTAAAACCTGTATTTCAACATTGTTTGTTTTACCAGCAATCCCATCCACAAAGTAAATTCCTCTCCTTTTCATTAATTTTGGAAATATCAACGTAGTGCATCCGTGGGAGAAGGATTTTCTGGATGATGTTGAGTTTTCAAAGGGTACTTGCACTTAGAAACACGATGCCAGTTACTGTATGTAGTGTAGGCTAAAGGTAACGTTGGTAAACATGTGAAGAGTTGCAATAGCAGAATGAAAACGTTACACAAAAACGTTAAAAGCTCTAAAACTTGTATTTCAATATTATTTGTTTTACATGCAAGGGTGTTCTGGATGATGATGAGTGTTCATGGGGGTTTTTCCACTTATAAACATGATGGAAGTTAGTTTTTTGATCATTTTTTAGTGTAAAGGTAATGTTGGCAAACATGCGATGAACTGCATTAAACATGACAGAAAGCCAAATGGCTCAAAAAGTGATAAATAATTACAGATGTAAACCAATTTACTTTGCCTTTTGGACTTAAATGTCAGGCTGCCTGATATGAGCCAGAATTGGGCTCATGACTTTTGAGACCAAAGGTAGAAGTCCTACCGCTCAGCCATGCTGATGATGATGGCTGTGTCAGTATGGCTGAGCGGTAAAACTTTGGCCTTTGGTCTCAAAGGTTGTGGGTCCAATTCCCACTCAGACAGTCTGACATTTAAGTCCAAAAGGAAACATAAATAGGTTTGCATCTGTATTTATTTGCGAGCTGCAATAGCAGAATAAAAGCCAGATGAAAGATCGTAAAAGGCTGCGAAACAAATTTCGACATTATTTGTTTTACATGCAATGCAGTGGCATACTTATTCAGTGTCAGTGCAGCTGCACTAGGGCCTTGTGACCCAAGGAGATCATTTGGCCTATTATGGAATTTATTAGTAGTGTTCCTACCATACAGTCTTTTTTTAATTAATACTTACTATCCGAGTTTCTTGCTATCGCGTGCGATGGTCGAGGTTTCTTGCTGGAGTTCGAATGCTGGTGACAGACATTCTACACCAAACATAATCAGAATGTGGTACAAGTATTTCTAAGCACACTGTACGTTCCAAGTCTCTAGTGTCAGTCAGTGTTAAGTCACTAAAGAATGTATTATATTGCTTAGTTGGCTGCCATTGTTGACAGACATTCTTGAAAATAGGTCAGCAATCGATGACGTCATTTATTGTTGCATGCTTTTTGCAAGAGGTGGTTTTTCACTTATTTATGGGTTATAAAATTAATGTCGGACAACAAAAATAGGCCTAAACAACGTATGGTTTGCCTCCTCCTGACATATTATCACGTTTTAGTCTTCCTACTTTCAGAGAAGTAGGCGAACAAATAAAGAAACAAATTGCATCTTTTTAATGATAACCTAGTGAAACTATTCAGTTTTATTTTTATCACGAGTTTCAATTAACAATTATTCAACAAAAATGTGGAATCACTCAATCAATATGAGATGCCCCCTGGCAGGGCAGAGGCAACCACAAGAGTATAAACAACAGTATGGTTTAATTTTTGGCTGTCACATCCTTTTAGGCCTTGGTCACAGGTTAAAAACTCCCCAAACAGAAGGGGAACGCTTAATTATTAACATACTCGGATCCGCCATTTTGATGCGATTCATGAAAAAGGCGGATCCGTCTTTGTGAATGCCATCCCCAAAGAAAGTCTTGCACGTAACTTACAATTTGGAATCATCGATGCAGTACATTCGTGTCATAGCAGTACTACAGCAGGACATGATAGACAACGATAGCAAAGCAGGCTGCCGACACTACCTGCTAAGAAGGTGCTGGCATGACAAGAATGTACTGCGTTAATGATTCCAAAATTAAAACAAGCAGCTGCAGCAACTACCTAGTTGCTATCGGTTTTCTGTACCCTTCTGCCACTTTTGGGCCACTGCCACTTCATACTTCCGGGCTTTTTTTGTTCCTTTCGACTAATTTTTGGACGCTGAATCTAATGGTAATGTAGAAAAAAAGCACGGAACCAGATTATTGAATGAAAACCAAGTAGTTGTACAGTAAAATAATGCGAACAACGTTTATGAATTAAATCAGATTTATCAGATTAATCAGGTTTATGAATTAAAGTATTAAAACATGGCAAAGCCACTAAGTCATCCTATGTTTAAGGCATAACATAATAATTTAAAGGTGTAAAAGAATAAAAAACCGAAAACCACCATTTTCCTCTCAAAAGAAGCAGAAAATGGCGGCCGAAATGCATAATTAAGGAGCAGGTCAGATTCTGCATTTCGGTCGCCATTTTCTGCTTCTTTTGAGATGGCAAATGGTGGTTTTAGGCATTTTATTCGTTTATTCTTTTAAAGTATTGTGTTATGCTTTAAACATAGGATGACTTAGTGGCCTTGCCATGTTTTAATATTTTTAATCTGATGTCGAAAATTGATAATTTTCGGAACATTGTTCGCATTATTTTACTGTAGCACTGCTTGGTTTTCCTTTCAATAATAACAAGAATCTAATGGTGGAAACCGTTTGTCTCCATCTGGTACCGTTCCGGAATTGAAAAAGGCAACGGATGGATGGACGGACAAAGTCGTTGCTATAGCCTTCTCAGTTTCGCTGTACAGACAGAAGATTTAAAAAAGGAGATGAATTTTATTTGAATTTGGTATTGCATGTAAAAAAAATGAACTGTTTACAAAAACACGTTTTTTTGCACTTTTACAACTGTGCATCAACCTTTATTCTGCTATTATTGTATAACGGTTAGGATATGTAAAGTGACTGACAATCTCTTTATAGAGGCTGTTTGTCTCACAACAGAACCAACCAATTCCTGATTTGTAACTCAACGAGTTTGTGTATGTTCTATCAACACTATTAGTTGTGATTAACAGAACTGGTTGGTTACTCTGGGAAGCATTTACCAAGCCAATGCATCAGTACTTAATTCCCCTACGTATAGTCTCTCCAGATGAATTCTATACTAATCTACGCCGATTTTTTCTACGGTAATCGTCGTAGCGGGAGGAACATTTGTTTCACCAATGCCACCTCTGTGACTGCGACAAAAATAAACAAAGTTTGACCTTTTCAAATGTTTTTATTGTTTCCGAGTCGTTATCATTTTAACTTTCGGCCAGGACTTAAATGGAAGTGTGTTACTAAGAAATTAGCTGGGTTGGCTGGTACTGGTTATTCCAAGAGGACTGGAATAGTTACAAGGCTATCGGCCCCAGTGACACAGCCATACGCTATGCTTCCTGATCTGAGAACTGCCTGATCTGGGCTGCGAACTGTGCAGCTGCCAACTTCGAGTAACAAAGAAGGCGTGGTGCTTTAATTATGATGTTCAAAATCATTCTTGGTATTTGACTGGAATTTTGGGGTCGGTCAGAAAGTTGGAAGTTTAAGACACACACGATACGAGTTCTTCACGATACTAATTAGAATTATTCTAGATTAGATTCCAGATTAGGTAACTGATGCAATGGGCTACCGGAAGATGATGTGAGCTGTCACACCATAAACAGTTTTAAAAATTTCCTCGGCAAATTTGTGCCTTAGTTGTCCTGTGCCTGCCCTCCCATCCTGGATTTTTTAAGTTAATAATGTATGGCATTGGTTCTGATTTTTTTTTTATTGTTTTATATGTTTCGTTATGAATTGACTTTGGGATCTTACAAGTCCTTGTTTTTATTTTTGATCTGTATTGTGTAATTTACTATTTTTAAAACTTGTTTTGTTCAATTGCGTATAATAGAACATATGACAAATCTTCCATAACCTGGTGACATGGTTACTGAGACAGATAAGAGACCAGAGAGAAGGTAAAGGGGAAATTACACATTAAAATAGGTAACGACTGTATAAAACTGGGATACTTTGGGTTCATTACCAGGACGCTTTGTGTTGATTAACAGGAAGCCATGGAACATTTTCCATGCATGTTCACTTCCCTTTGAACTATATGTATACTGTAAATAAACTAAATGTACAAATTCCCAATATTTGTTACATCTAATCATCACCATCGTTACACAAATTTTAAAATGGTGTATATATATATCAGAATTATGGAAAATGGTTAATAAACGGGGGATAACTGTAACAGAACTGAATTGAACTGTTTTCATTAACTGCAGTCAACCATAAAGTGTAATTTTTGTGTGTTTCGGTTTTGGATGGATCTTCCCTCCCCCACTACCACCACCACATTCTCTGACTCGACAAGATCAAGTCTTAAAAGTTTGGATTTAGATGTGATCCTGACTATGAGCCTCAAATTGCTTACCTACTACCCGTTTCAATGATTTGCGAACATAAGTCCACTATCAGGGCATCGAATATTTATGGAAAATTTGGAATGAATCGGGCACTGTCTTCAGAATTTATCATGGATACAACAGACAAACACCACGACAGAAGAGAAGCTCCATTGCCCTGTTTCGTACAGCGCATCACTAAAATAGACAAAAATGTATACTAACAAAATATGTAAAATTATTACTAGTATTTTGAAATGCAGATATATTTTCATAAGAGGAACACCACGTACTGTATGTTGTAATTGTGACTGTTTTGCTTTATTGATTCATTGAACAAACATTGTTAAATTTTTGGAATAGTTTTCAAATTTCATTATATTTTTAGTTGCCTGGTTGCTAAATACCGTTTTATTTTGCCAATGGTTATTTTAACACCGATCGATCGTTTGTGTACAATCGAATATTTTTTCAAGTTCTTTTTTGTATTAATATCGCAGAATAATGGCACAAAACATGAGTACATATTTAAAAGGAAAGTCCGTTGATGTGAATTATTTATACAATTCCTATGGTTTTCTTGTGCATCTACTAAACAGGGATTATTGAATTACTACGTCTAAATAATTTTGGGTTTCTTTCAAACAATGCCACCATTTTAATTCCACTTCACAGCAAGAGAATGACGCACTGATTTAAACTACAGAAATACATGATATGCCTTCCTAGAGGGCATTGAGAGCATGCGCCGCGAACCTGACAAGAGACTGTTATGCAACACCACAGATAGCGATAGTAAGCTGTTTAGCTAAAATCACCCACAGTGATATGTCCAAACATGACCACAGTGACATGTCCAAACACTTTCGACCTGACAATCAATATTATTCTTTGTAGCGAGTTTTGGCGTGAATAATGTTGATTGTCAGGTCAAAGAGAAATTCATGTTTGGACATATCACTGTGGGTGATTTTAGCTAAACAGCCTACTATCGCCATCTGTGGTGTTGCACGGTCTCTCGTCAGGTTCGCGGTGCATGCTCTCATTGCCTGGCGAATACTTAAGTAGGTTGGCTAATACAGGGAACGATATAGGTTTGTTCGTTTTTTTATTGCATTTTTTATGATTAAAACTGAAACCAAAAGTAATTACCTCACTTGTAAGGTTCGCGATGCATGTACACTGTCTGTCTTGCAGGTGGTCAAATTTCGCTCGCTCCCTGTCTGGCAGGAGGTCAAATCATGCTCATTCCCTGCCTGGCAGGAGGTCAAATCATGCTCGCTCTCTCCCCATGTATTTAGGTCAAATCATGCTCATTCCCTGCCTGGCAGGAGGTCAAATCATGCTCGCTCTCTCCCCATGTATTTAGGTCAAATCATGCTCACTCCCTCCCCATCAGGAGATCAAATCATGCTCACTCTTTGCCCCCAGGAGGTCAAATCATGCTTGCTCTCCTTACCTGGCAGAGCTCAAATTATGCTCGCTCCCTGAACGGCAGGAGGTCAAATCATGCTCATTCCCTGCCTGGCAGGAGATCCACCCATGCTAGCTCTCAGCCCGGCAAGAGGCCAATTGCATTTGCTTCCTGCCTGCAGGAGGTCAAATCATGTTCTCTCCCTACCCGGCAGGAGACCAAATTATATTCACTCCCAGCCTGGCAGAAGATCAAATCATGCTCGGGCTCTGCCCGGCAGGAGGCAAAATCATGCACGCTCTCTGCCTGGCAGGAGGTCAAATTATACTTGCTCTCTACCCGGCATTATATCAAGTTGTGCTCGCACTTCGCCTGACAGGAGGTCAAATCATGCTTGTTCTCTACCCAGCTGGGGCGCTCAAATCATACTCGCTCTCTGCCCAGCAGGAGCTCAAATTATACTTACTCTCTTCCCATGCATCACTACATAAAATTGCGCTCGCTCCCTGACCAGCAGGTCAAATCATGCTCGCTCTCTGCCCACTAAGAGGTCAAATCCTGCTCACTCTCTGCCCATTAAGAGGTCAAATCCTGCTTGCTCTGACTGACAGGAGATCAAATCTTGCTTGCTCTCTGCCCTGCAGGAGGTCAAATCATGCTCGCTTTCTGCCCGGCAGGAAGGCTAATAAAAAAAGTTAGGAAGTTTAAATGTACACGTCATAATTTCTTGCTGGTAAGAAGAATTTGAATATAATATCATATTGCTCGAATCAAATCACTAAGCTTTAACAAAGTTATTATTTAGCCATACTACATCTATATTTTTCTGTTTCTAATTGATGCATTATGCCAAAGGGATTTTTATAAGTAAATATAAACCAACGGAATTTCTATTTAAACATAGCATTACTATGAGCAAGATAAATTATAGAATGCTCTATGGGTTAGTTCCGTAAGGCCATAGAATAGGTGGCGTCTTGACATTGCAGATAAATGCTATGATGGATGATTTATAATGATGAAGTGTTGAACTGTTCTGAATTTCTGACTGGTGAAATTTGCAAGCAAAGCACTGATAATACGATACGAATTTTGTGTATTATATGCTACAGTCATCATTGGTATAAAGAAGAAATGTAAATAAATGCATTTTGTTAGTAACATCTCAAATGATTCGAAACTGTTGTTATACTGCTCAAATGTTTGCATTTATAGTTTTAAAGTCTTTCAGAATAATTTGTTTTTCTTTGTCAGAAATATTGCGCGAGGTGTACAGTGTAGTACAGATGTAAAGAAGGATAAACAATTGGTGCGACAACAGGATTTTTTAAATAAATATATTGATATCACCTAAAATGAAGCACGTGACCTTAATTCTATATATATAGAAAACAAAAACTAATCGTTTGACGTTGAAGATAAGGTTTAACCAATGCGAAGTGAAAACAGCAAAGGAACACTTAACTTTCCTGTAAGGTTTTAGATAGTGCAGTGTTGCAGTACTGTTTAGTCCACGTGAAACCTTACTGCTGTATTCAAATGTTTTTACAATTTTTTAACTTTTGCACACGATAGGTCAGCTAATGATTGATGCATTCTACTTGGGTAAACAACGTCGCTGGAAAATCGTTCAAAACTAACAGTCTTAGTGTGCTTAGCACAACTCTACAGGTATTTCAGGGTTCGTGCGAGTCCTTGAAATCCTGGAAAGTAATAATCCTGGAAAGTAATTTCATGCTCCCCAGTAATGTATTTTGCTGGTTCATACGGGAACCAGCTAGACTGACGTATGTTACTGACCAGCTAGTTCAGTTATATTTCAGTTGGTAACCGTTTGAAAAGGTCTACAGAACGATAAGCCAATTTTATTTTATTGCTGTATTACTTTTTTGCACGCGATAACAAAGGTAACTCGTTTTCTTTCGGTACCAAGCGTATCAAAGGGTATGTTTGTCGCAGTCGGCTGTAGCATGTAGCTGTAGCATGTGATCAATAAGATACGAAATACAGTATATCCACCCATTAGTACGAAATACAATATATGGAGCACGAAAGGCAGAATTTTCGTCAATGTGATAACCGCATTACAACCATCAATAAGTATGAATAGCAATTTGAGTCCATCAATAAGATGTTAATACAGTAAAGCCATCAGTATGCAACAAATACAGTACATCCATTATATTCTTATTGAAGAAGTGCAGCATTTCCATCATTAAAAATGCAGTTTACACACTACATTCGTCAATAAGTACGAAGTGCGGTGTAATGTGTCCCTCCATACGATACGGAATACCGTATATCCCGCAATTCGATACTGAATACAGTATATCCCTGAATACGATACAAAATGCTAAATATCCGAAAGTATGAACGAAATACAGTATGTATCTTAATAATAACGATAAGGTTCGGCAGCATGGCTCATCACCTTCATCGGCATCAAATATAACTGGTTGATGTCGATGAAGGTGCTTAGCCCTGCTGCTGTACCTCACCTTTATTATTTTATACATTTATTTCCTAAATGCGGGTTTCGTGACCCCAGTTGAATCGCTTTAAAAGAGAAAGCAACAATTGTCACTTTGTGCCTCGTTGGTGTGTTTTTGTTTGTAGGAACACGAACCCCAACTGAGGTATCTGCCTCACGACGATAAGGACAATTGAGCAAGAACAGAATAGACTATATTTTAATAAAGCTTTGGCAATAAATTGAATTGAATTTATTGCCAAGAGCCCTGGTCATATGCCGTACGCTCTAATACAAAATTAGGTAAATAACACAACGTTTCTAAGTAAAACCAGTAACAACAGTAACACCACATCACACCAATCCATAACTGAACACACGGCCCAATATTCCACAGCATCACTGATACCACTGCGGCATCACACTGCCGTTTGCCACTGTGGACACACCACTGCGCACATCAGGCACGTCAAACCGCGTGCCTACACCAAGAAAGAAAGAAAGAAAAAAAACTTTCCCTCACTGTGGACATGAAGAGATCTTTCACTGCCGTGTGCAAATGCATGTTGAACTGCGCGCTCACACCATTGGCAAGAGAAAATTTCAGCAACAATGAAAAACAAACTATGACAAGAGGCAAAAGCGCGGGGTGCCATCTGTTGTGGCCACTTGAAAGCTAAAGTGACAGTAACAAGGCCAGCTGCAATGGAAAGTTATGCTGTGAGCTTGTAATAGGGCAAAATGAAGCTACAATAGCAGTCCCGGGATGCCTTGACATGCATACACAACTGGACTTGGATAGGCTGAAAGTATTATTATTAACGGATTAAACAGGACGAAAAACCAAATGGAAAATAGGTTTGCATCCGTATTTATTTAGAAGTAACGGGTTGGGTGATGGTGCTCGAGGCACGAACGCGCTAAAACATAACCATATAACCGCCAATACTTCGCATGGGCACCAGCTAGTAAATCAATAAGATACGAAATACAGTACGAAACGAAAGGCAATACATCTACCAGTAAGACACGAAATACAGTATATTCACCAATAAGCGACTTACCAGATGCGAAATACAATGTATCCATCAATAAGTGAAACTGAAGAAAACAGTAGTCTTCAGGCGGTTTAAATTTTTCACTGGGTCTGCACATAAAAAAAAACTTTCTTGATGGTGAAGAAAATAGCAAGAATGTTACTTTAAAGGTCCCAACATAATACAGGGTGGTCCACAAAAAACTAGTTAGCACCCCTCAGAAACAGGAGAGGACAGAAATCTTCCTGTTTCATTAGATTTGATTTCTGTGCTCTCCTGGTTTTGAGGGGTGCTAACTAGAAAAATTGGACTTAGAAAATGTTGGGCCGTCAGTTTTTTGTGGACCCTGCATTACACAACATTAATAACATAAATAAGTTGGCTTCGGTATTCATTTAAGGGCGCTGCATTTATAAACACATTAATATTATTTTTTTAAAATAAAGGCTAAAAGCATATAAAACATGGATGTAAGCCTTAAGATAAACTTGATGCTCTAAAGAAACAGATACAAAAAAAAAGACATGTAATTCATCAGCGTACCAGTAATACGTGTAAAAGAATCACCAACATCCCTAAAACAAGCTGAAGTTCCTTATACACGTATTAATGCGACGTCGGTGGCTTACATGAATTTTTCTTGTGTCTGTTGATGTTCTAAAGGAACATTTACGTTTATTTTAAGGCTTAAGAGCTGGAACTTCTTTTACATGTATTAGTGTGATGCTAGTGTACATATGTCTTCTTCTTGTTTCTGTTCCGAGCATTAAGTTTTTTTAAGACTTATATTCGTATTTTATTCGCTTAAGCGTTTTTAAGACTAATATCTGTTATTTTTTTCTTGGATATGTTTCAGGTTAATTAAGTAACTAGAATTTTTATACGAGATAATTGCGATACGAGATTGAGATAAACCAGTCTCACTAAAAATAGTGTTCAAAATACCCTGTTCCTTGTTACAATACCGACATTTTAAGCAATAAAATTTGAAATTCGGTTCACTGCTTCGATCTCTAGTTGAAACCAAAACTTCCCCCAACAAGAAGAAAAACAACAACAACAACAACAATATCGTTCAAAAGGCCATGGTTCTCATTAAATCCTGTATTTTAAGCTATAAAAGTTGAAAATCGGTTCATTGGTTAGATCTATAGAAATTTTCCCAACAAAAAGGTTTGGTGTTTTTGGGAACACCAAAAAAGCCGAGGCGGCGCCAATGGGAAGTCGCTCATAAGTGAGAGGGTTGTGTGTTTGGGGGGGGGGGGGGAGTAAACCTGCATGGCTACAAAATTTATCTTAGGACGCCCCTGTGACGAAGGTATTCGACATTTTTGAATTTTGGCAGCATTTCTTGTTACTAGGTGCTGTTGTAAGCAAAGTGTGTTAACCTAACTGCAGTTCAAACCATCCTAGTATTTTTCAGTTATTAATTACTGAATTTTGATGATTTTTTGTTTTTTTGTTTGTTTTTCATTTTGGAAAATGGTTCGCACGTTGCTTTGGCAACGACACCTAGTGAATGGGGGATGAGAGTTTCAAAAATTAAAACTTTTAATTTTTTCTTAATATTACATAAAGTGCTGTATGCCAATGGCGAGACCAGGAAGGTTCATGGGGGGGGGGGGGAATTTGGGGAGAGGGAACGAAAAAACAAAGAATTCAAAATAACCGAAAATTTGGCTAGGGTTCTCGGAGGAGGGGGGGGAGTAGCACAGCGTAGTAAAATGCGCACTCCTAATCCTTACAACAATTGCCTCCCACTTTTAACAATTGTGTAGTCATATCAATCCACGACAATAAGATAACGAATTCATGCTGAATGAACAATGCCATGGTGGCTGCTTAGCCTCGCATTGTTGGTGTTTTGATGGGACTGATAGAAACAAAGTTTGTGCACCATTCTGAATTTTCAGACTAACTTCTGCGGCGTGGGACTGGTTTGGGGCCGGATACATATGACATCATGCTGAATTTAACAATTTTCAATCCCTCCCCTCCTCAGCCATCCGTCACATTTTGTCATATTTTTTGCAACCTGTAGAAATAAACAAGGGACAATTCGAGAAAATTCAATATCTAATTCTAAAATTAGTCCGCCAAAGCCCTGATTACTTTTTTTTTTGGGGGGGGGGGCTTTTCTGCAACAACTAGATCCAGTGGCGCCATAAATTTATGACACCCCCCCTTTGTCCGAAAACGGGACCTTGCGGTTTTTCCCCCCCCCCCCCCCCCCACCCCAACACTCTTGTGTAACGTCAGCGTCAATTATATCAGATGGGTTTAAAAAAAAAATGAAATCCTAATCTTAAAACGTTATGCAAGATTGCGTATATGTGTGTGGATCGATATCAAGTTGTTATCATAAATAAGGAAAACACAAAAACAATCGAAGAACTGGTTCGGAACCAATCAGCTGTTGAGAATAAACAAGGAAGGAAGTCCACGACCTCAACTTTAATGTGGCATGCTGCATCTAAAATTAAGGAACAAGATTAATTTAATTCGATGAACCTTTCCAGATTATGATAACGAATAACCGCAGTTAGTAGACGTGAAACAATCTCACTTTTAAGGGGGGAAAACCGCGATTACTTCCAGTTCCAGTACACAAACTAACTCAAAGATGGTATATATAAAAGGCCGAAAGAGACGGGAGAGTTTGAAACGACTCGTTTCTAACGTCAACATCTTTAAGCAGAGCAAACCCCTATGATGATTGCCAGGCCTGCCTTGTGTTTCATTCTGTTAGTAGCAGTAGCAGTATACCAAGGGTAAGTATTCGTTTTAGCAATAGATGGAAATGTTTATTTTGAAGAAGGGAAATTTCGTTGGTAAATATTAAGTATTTCCAACGTTGAAAATACGGTGTATAGGTTTCGGCGCCTTTTATTGCAAGGGCTTGATTTAATTTTTTTTTTTTACGGAGCACGAATCCAAACTGGATTATCTGCCCCACGATGATGAGAGGGACAATTTTGCTGAAGACAAACATGAGTATGAAACAAAATGCAGATGGTGACCACAGGATACAATCAAGTAGAAAAAAAGTAATTTTTGAAAAAGAAGTGTGTCTTGGTTATGCGCCAAGTTAGTTGGTTAATCTAGATGCATGCTAGACACATGACTACATACGATTAACTATAAATGTAAAAATCTGAAGACATAAAATTCTTCCAGAAAAAAAAAATTACAGATATGAAGATGACACGTTGTGACCTTTGGTACGTTCACAGTCCTATGAAAGTTGTGATATCCACCCAAAATCAAAACTGGCAAAAAAAAAGAAGCCGCCAAGATTTCAAAAAGGGTCAGCCTTTGACAGTACTAATATGATTCTACCAGGGAAAGGCCGCCAAGGTTAATCCTATTAACCAAGTTAATCGCACCAACTAATAGTTCAAAAGTTAAATGAACACTAGAACATTGCTACTCGCGGTGGCAATCTTCAAGTTTTCATTTAACGTCCAAAGTATTATTCGATGCGCTTAACTTGGTTAATCTAGGCACACGCTGGTGTCTCACCGCCAAGTGGAAAGGCGGCCACTAGCAGATGGGGTGAAAATGCAGCGGAAAAAATCTGCTATAAAAAGAACTAAGGGCAAATAAAATGCTGCATAAAAAAAAACGGAGGAAAAATATTGTTTTGTGTGTTTTTTTTTTTCGTGTTTGTTGCTGTTAGGATCGGTTAGGTTAGGACAGTTGCCTTGACTCGAATTTCAACACGCAGGGTAAAACGTTTCGGTAGGTATAGTTTAAATTTTTCTTAGACTTTTTTCCTTCGGTTTTTTTTTCCTAGATTCATTTTAATGGCCTAATAAACAACTGATTAAAACGCGTCAGTAAGGCAACAACATTTAAAAGATAAGCTCAACACTTTTTTATGACAAACAAAACATTAAAAAAAAATTGCAAGCTTGTCTTTTGCCAATTGCTCAAAGCTAGGGCATTATTTAAAATTACAATAAAAAATGTAAACTAAATTCAAGGACTTTTAAGTACATAGTTAACAATTTCAAAGTATTCAAAGCCTTGATTTTTTCTTTAAAAATTCAACCGTTTTCAAGAATTTCATGCACCGTGTGCGAGCCCTGCAAGTGTTATATGGTGTTACAAAAGGGGAGGAGGGGGGGCAGGGTGAGTAGTCTAAATTCCTAGAAAAAAAGTGTTAAGTTTTAAAAGCTCCCTAAATAAATACGGATGCAACCCTATTTACATTGCTTTTTGGACTTAAATGTAGATGCCTGATACGGAATTGAATTCACAACCAAAGGCCGAAGTCCTACCGCTCAGCCATACTGACACGGTTTTGTTTGGCCTGACAAGCCTGACATTTAAGTCCAAACGGCAACGTTAAATAGGTTTTCATATGTATTTATCACTTTTCGAGCGATTTGGCTTTCCGCCCAATTTATTACTAAACGCTCCCTAACCGTCCCTTTGGTAAGTTTATAATAAACTAGTTGTTTACGCTGGTCTAGCTGATTGCGGCTGCTTCAACTCGGCTCTAATAGTCAGCATTATCTCGAAGTAATAGTGTTTGTTTCTAATTGTTAGGGCACATATCCGTTCTCATTGTCGGCCGCTCGCCCTTTTGCTTTTGCTTGTGCGAAGAATGAGCCCGCTCGCGCTCTTGCTGATTATTGAAGCTTTGTTTAATCCTGATCCCTAACAATCCTTTTAGCTCTGCTCCTGAGCTAAGTCTGCTCCTAAGCGAAATAAATATATAGATAGAAAATTCTTTCGTCAAGTTGAAGCTCTGACCATGTTCGATTTTATTGCAGGAATGGAAATCCGATCACGAACGGTCAAGATGTGGCTCAGAGGCTGTTAGCAAAGAGAATATTTTACGGATTGACAAATTCATCAGCCAAGGATTCGCTCAGCAACAATGTGAAAATGGACTGGATCTTGGTATCGCAAGTAACGACACGCCAGCAAGTCAGAAACAGTAAAGTTGGTTTTAATTGGGACTGCTTTGGAGACTGCGCAGATAACTGTCGAGAAATGGAGAACCCCGAAGCAATGGCTGCTTGCATGTCTGCCTGTTATATTTATGCTGAATTTTGTGATTTATGAGTTGCAGAACAATATTTTTTCCAAGTGTATTCACTGCACGTAGCTCATTTTGGGCTATGCTCGTTATACAACATATTTCGGGCTGTATAAGACTATGACTGTTTGCGCCCATTGAAATTAGCCTGAGCAGTTGTTCAGCACTTATTTTTTTGTTTGTTGACAGTGGTCGTTATTTTATTGTGTGAAAGGCCCAATCGGGTGTTTATTAAGTTAATGAACATGTAAATAATTAAATAAACTAAGTTGGTGAAAATGAAAAGGTCCTTTGTCTTATTTAGTTATTTAACATGCTACTGAACCTGGAGTGACATACACTGAAATGTACAGCAGTACCAGGCAGCCTTGGACATGGCTCTAGTTTAGGGACCGTCATTATTTGTAACCCAGTGGGGGGGGGGGGGGAGCCACAGGCCTCATCGGTGGGGCAAGGTGGCCTGATGTTAAGCACGACCGTCTCATGTGCCAGAAGTCCCAGGTTCGAATACGGCCTCAGCCACCTCTGGAATTTTAGGGAAGAGAAAGGCCCTGTGATGTGTCATGCTCATGTCGATTGTGGCATGTAATAGAACCTAGAAATTTCCGATGGGATTTACCTAGCAAAATT